>JADBJO010019394.1:0-5000 GCA_016801955.1 Conus betulinus | reverse complement strand
TGATCAACTGATGATTTACCTTTTCTAAAACCCGCCTGTTGTATTGGGATTATGCCATTTTTTTTTCACAGAAGTGTTCAAGTCCCTTTTAGAACTATTCTTTCCATAAGTTTTCCCACATGTGATGTAAGAGCGACAGGTCTGTAATTATTTTTCATCTGATTTTGACTTTCCCTCCTTGGGAATAGGGGTAACAGTAGATTGTTTCCACAAAGATGGTTGAATCCCTTCAAACCAACATTTTTGAAAAAATAAACTTAGAAAAAGTTTCATATTAGGTGGTAAATGCTTTATCATTTCATTGGAAATTGCATCTGGTCCCACTGATTTTTTCTTTGATCCAATGTTTGAAATTGCATCTTTTGTTTTTGCTGCCAACATATGTCAAGGCACATATAAATGAAAATTATATAAATCATCTTAAAATATATACAGACGGTTCTCTACTTGAAAACCAATTATCAGGTGCTGCATTCATTATTCCATCATTAAAAATAGAGAAATCGTATCACATTGGGGAAAAACTTCTCTGTATTCACAGCAGAGCTAATTGCTATTATTATGGCACTGAACTATCTTCTTAGTCTTCCATATTCGATATTTCAAATATTATTTTGTGTCAATTCCAAATCTGTTACAAGCTTTAAAATATTCTCATACACGAGTGAGAGGAGAAATGATATCTGAGATATATCATTTAATTCATTTTTTGTCTTTACGTGGTTCTTCTATTGACTTTTGTTGGATTCCATCACATTGTGGTTTAGCGGCAAATGAAAGGGTTGATCGGCTAGCCAAAAATAGTGCAGCTAAGGAAAAGAGCTTTACAAAAATAAATGTTCCTTTATCCTTGTATGAAAATTATAGCCTTTTAGGTAAAGCATCATGGGATTCGGTGATACGAAGACAAAAAGAGTGTCCAAACGCAATAAAGGACAACAAGGGAAAATTCTTTAAGAAACTTGTAAAATATAAAACCGGACACAATCTCCATCAGGAACGGATTTTGAAGAGTCTAATCTTTAGACTCAGACTTGATGCATACAAAACAAAATATTGTAAAAATGCCTTCTGCATTTGTGGCCAAAATATTACTCCATTCCATGTCATCTTTCTTTGCAGAAATACTAAAAAAAATATTTACCTACTTGGTTATTAAGTTTGAACCATCAATCACGAATTTTTGGGACATTTTTGGGAATGAAGCGAAGGCCATAGAAGCTGTTAGGGCAATTGTTAAGAGTCCAGTTGGACATTTACTTTGATTCTCGAGTTATTTGTTCGACTTGTTCTCTTATTATGTCAATTGTTAAAAATTTTTTGTTTTTTAAAAAATGTTCAGATATGAATCCAGGCTAAAGTAGTTTACCGTTGTGCCGGTAGATTAGAATGGGGTTAAAGTGATTGTCACTTATTGGTATTTCATTAGTTAGATAGACTATGCATGCAAAGATTAGCATACTACACTACCTCCACACTCCATACACGTTTAATGACATTTTTTAAACAACACATACATTTATGCCCCCCCCCACACACACACACACACACATACACGACATACACATACACCGGTCCTTTTACATGTTTTGTTTGTTTTTGTTTGTTTCTTTGTTTGTTTGTTCTTTTCCTATTTGTCTTTGTTTGTTTGCCTGCTTGTTTGTCTCCTGTTCTTGTCTAAGATCACTATAAAGTGGATAGACATTAAATTAAAGAACGAACGAACGAACACACACACACACACACACACACACACACACACACACACACACACACACACACACACAATGTATGCACGCACACAGAAACACGCTCCCCCCTCCTTTTCATTATTTCTTTCTCTATATGTAAAATAATCCACCACGACACACACACACACACACACACACACACACACACACACACACACACACACACACATAGTACTCTCTCTCATACACACACACACACACACACACACACACACACACACACACACACACACGCGCGCGCGCGCGCGCGCGCGCGCGCGCGCACGCACGCACACACACACACACACATACACACGCACACATTAGTACTCATACACACACACACACACACACACACACACACACACACACACACACACACACACACACACACACAAGCACGCACACCCACAGAAAAACACACTTCCCCTCCCTCTCATTGTATCTTTCTCTCTCTGTAAAAATAATCCACCACAATGACTGGCTTTTACGTCACAGTGATGTGATGGGCATCCACAAAGCTGTACCAAGGGAGACAAGGAAGACATTAAGCTGCAAGGTGTCAATGACGCCCGTGAGAGAGAGAGAGAGAGAGAGAGAGAGAGAGAGAGAGAGAGATGTAAAAAGGTTTGGGCAAATGTGCAATTCAAAGAATCTGCCAGACATTTTTTCCCATCCCTTTTTTTTTCGTTTTGTGTTTTTCAGTTTGTGTTTTCATTTTTTGCTCTCACCTTTAGTTCATTTTTATGCCTTTTCCTTTCTTTAATAAGTGCCTGTGCTTTTTGTTTTACATATGTGCAAACATGCATACGTATATGTGATTGTGTGTGTGTGTGTGTGTGTGTGTGTGTGTGTGTGTGTGTGTGTGTGTGTGTGTGTGTGTGTGTTGTGTATGTGTACACAAATATATAAATGTAAATGTGTGTGTGTGTGTGTGTGTGTGTGTGTGTGTGTGTGTGTGTGTGTGTGTGTGTGTGTGTGTGTGTGTGCACGCATTATTGTCGTTATCATTCTCATGTGCTGCCATTGCTGCTGTTGTTATGGTTGTTGCTGTTGTCGTTGTTGTTGTTGTTTCTTGATGTTGTAGTTTAGATTGTCCTTTCAATGCCTATTTTTTGGGCGGGCGGAGGGTGCAAGGAACCTGTTGCTGTCGTTGTGTGTGTTTGTCTTCATTTTTTTTTTAGGACAAGATGAGAAGATTACTGCAGTGTGCATATACCCTCCTCCCCTCCCCCTTCCCCGACCCACCCACCCCGCCCCGAACTTGACAGATTGGGTTTGTTTACAAAGGGAAGGGAGGGAAGGAGACTGGAGGGTGATGAGCGTGAGAGGGTTTAGAGGGCGGGCGGGGAGGGGGGTGGGTGGGGGGGTGAATGGATTAAGTTGAAAAAGGTGGTGTGGAGTGACAAGAGTGACGTCCTCAGTAATCTAGTACCCAAACTCCAAATCTAGGCTCCGACACAACAATTAAAGAATATGGGCTTGCTATCCTTTTCTTTTCTCCCATACACAGTTTTGAAACCTTAGCCCATTATGTAATCGAATTCTTGAAAACTACGTGATTTTCACAAACGTTTTAACCTCAAACTGCGCTATTAAATCGATTTTTTCACGAAATGTTATTACCAATCTTGTCACAAACGGTTAAAGCCTTGAACGCTCTCTTTTGACTGAAAAAGAAAATCCGCCTCCAGCATGATGTCCTTCAGCTGGAAACAAACTTCAGCTTCATGAAGTCGCCGTCATGGGGATCCACGTCACTGGCAATAAGAATGAACATTCCAGGCCTCGTGAAAGGCTGGCCAGAAATGGCTCAAACCAATTCCTCTCCACAAACATAAACCAGATAAAAGAGAGCGCGGAGTTAGAGCTGCAAATGGAAACAATTTAGGTCTCTAAGGTTAAAACGAGAAACGCAAAACTGCTTCAAAAATATTCTATGGATGCACTTAAAGAAGTAAGCACACTTTGAAAGAGACAGATGAGAGGGTGGGGGTGGGGGTGCGGGTGGGGGGGGGGGCAGGTTGTCTTTTTTCCTTTCTGTTCTCGAATGTAAATTACAGTGACCTCTAAGAAAGTTTGAGAAAGCTTAAGTGGAAAATGTTTAATTAATGTTATTGTTGAACGCCAAGACTTACAATGCAAACTGGAAGTTGCTTTGTTTTTTTAACAACGTCTTCCTGAAACCTCTCTCTCCATCCATTCCTAACCCATTCTCTCTCTCTCTCTCTCTCTCTCTCTCTCTCTCTCTCTCTCTCTCTCTCTCTCTCTCTCTCTCTCTCTCACCCCAATACCGTCACTCTCACGTTCATGCTTACACAGACAAATGCACACGCACAAAGAGCGAAGAGTGGGGGCAGAGAGAGAGAGAGAGAGAGAGAGAGAGAGAGAAAAGAGACAGACAGACAGACAAAGATGCAATGAGAGGGACACTTACAGACATAGAAACACACAGACAGAAAAAGATGGGAGTCAGAGAGAGAGAGAGAGAGAGAGAGAGAGAGAGAGAGAGAGAGAGAGAGAGAGAGAGAGAGAGAGAACAACAGTGCAAAAATAAAGCTTACCATAAAGACAAAGAAATAAAAAGGTCGTATATGTAGAAATATTAATCTCTCCATAAAGCAGAAAACCGCCTATAAATGGGGACCAGTTGAAATCTCATTGCTGTCGAAAGAACAGTTTCTATTCTGGCATTGCAGGAGTTTCATCTCTTGTGTGGGTGTCATCAGAATAACCAACCCCCCCCCCCCCCCCCCCCCCCTCTGCTCCCCGTCCTTCTTTCTCCTCCTTCAACCCCTCTTCTCCCTCCAGTGCCAATGGACGTCTTTCATAATCCAATGTTTCCATTGTGGCGGTGGAAAATGGGAAGAGTATCTATCCTGCATAGAAAGAAGCAGGAAAAGAACACAAGCGCGAAACAACACTCACAGCGCCCCCATCCCTCTCACGTTCCCCCCTCTCTGCCAACTCTACCTATTCCTAAACCCCACCACACCCCCAATCGACCCCCAAAAAATGACCATGATACATAAAGAAAAAAAAAATGATTAGGCCTTATTCTGTGAATGAGCTTAGAGTTCCCGGTCAAAACAGAATCTGTCTCAGACTAACAGCATAAAAAAAACATTCATTTGGTTCTATAAAGAGTTGCGATCCTTTGCTACTTTTTTTTTTTTTTTTTTTTACAGCTGTCTCATTTCCCAAGCTCCTTCAGTAGCACCACGCCCACGTCGCTCAATCTACCTCCCCATACACAGCCACATCCAGGTG
>JADBJO010019393.1:22500-33359 GCA_016801955.1 Conus betulinus | reverse complement strand
CCCCTGTCCTCCCCGGCTGATTTGACAGAATTGGTGTACACAGCTCTGGGTGTAGAACATGGAGCACGGGTGCAATTTCGTTGAAAAATACACCAAAACCGGTGTGTTTTAGCAAGTGTACTAGGTCTGTGTTGCAGCGGCAGCATGAACTGTGTGAGATTGTGCGACAGGGAGGCGCGAAAATGATGATTGAAGACAAGTTGGTGCATCAGACCCTGTGGAGCCAATGAAACGTCTGCAGGTCACTGATCCCAAAGCTGCCTGTTTTGTTTGTTTGTTTGTTTGTTTTTGTGTTATGTTTTTCTTTCACTGTGGTCCTGTCCTTTCTTCATTGGGGTGGCCTGAAGGGTCGCCTGAACTTGGCTGCCTGGATCGGGTTGTGTACCTCATGGGGACTTGGCAGATCCTAGGCCAGTGATGGTGGTTACCAGCTCTGGGGACAGGTTTGACTACCTGGCTGTAGAGGGATGATGTTGGGCTGTTTCGTTCTGCAGCTTGAGCTGACTTTCCACAGAAACTGGACTTGGTTGCCGTGGTCCTGTGCTGTCAACTGGTTGTACTACTCCATGCCTGAGAACTGGTTGTACTCTGCCACTGTTGATTCTTTCTGAGTTAGCAGGTTGATGCTCCTGCGGGGACACTGGGGTGAGTGCGTAGATGGCTGGTCAGGCCGATCTGCGCCCGAAAAGACCTATCACAGTACGGACAGGGGATGGTGGCAGCAGCTGGAGATCTGTTGACACTGGTCTTCCTGACACTGGTCTCAGCAGTTCTGTTGCCTTCACAGGTCTCTTGGATGCAGGCCACATCAGAGTTGTCTGAACAGTCTCCATCGGTCAGGGGAAGGGTTTTTTTTTTTTTTTTTTTTTTTTCTTCTAGTGCAGTGCTTCAGGAAAAAGTTTGAATTTTGAAATAGACTCATGTAATTTGACAAACTTGATTTTCTCTTCCATGATATTTTCAATCCCAGATTTTGCATGATCAGTACTTTAAGTGTGCTTGAGAGATTTTGTCAAGAAGTGTGTTCTTCAGGAAACAGAAGAAAGAATAAGAGCGATGGGGAGAACAGATTTTATATGGTTGAGAAGGCTGCCAAAAGATTACTGGAAACCTTGAAAATAATGTGAGCAGTGGACACTGGACACAGAATGAAAGTGACACGTGTGACTGTAAAACCTACATCTTCCTTCAATTCAACATGTGCTAGCACTTTTCCTGGATCACTCCCTGTGACAACAAACAAGACAACAAAGCACAAAAAGACTGTGTTTGGGTAAGAAACATATTATAATGCTGTCATCTATTAGAAACAATGCCAATCAGGGATCTGTAGAATATTCCAAAAGGTTATCATGGTGTGGGTTATCTTATTACATGGTCATTGGCGTCATATCTTTTTGTTTGTTGACTGCATTTCTGTCGCTGACTGTTGGACCACCAGTTTTTACTTTATTAAGCTGATTCTTACGAGAGCGGCTTTCTGTGTGTAGAGTTGTTGTGTTTTTGATGTATTGGTTTTTCATCTTTTAGTGGATTATTCTTAACCAGAGGGAAAAAAAAAAAGGAAAAATATTCTTGACAAATTGAAAACGTAACTTTCAGCTCTTCTGCACATGCTCTCTCTCTCCTCTCTCGGGTGGCTTCTCTCGTCCTCCTCTCATCTCTCTCTCTCTCTCTCTCACACACACCACACACACACTCACACCCCATACACACACACACACACACACACACACACACCACACCACACACACATACACAGACGGACAACAACACACACATAAACAGACACACCACACACACACACACACACACACACACACACACACACACACACACAACAACACACACATACACATACACATACACACACACACATACACACACACATACAGACACACACCACACACACACACACACACACACACACACACCACACACACCACACACACACACACTTCACAGTCTGTATGTTTCCATCATGTCAGAAAGAAAATAAAATGTCGGATCTATCAAATGAATCTTCCGGTTGCAGCCAGAAAAAGATGCTGGAGCAAGTATGAGCGCTGACCAAAACCAGAGTTACATTACTCCCAGCTTGTTGCAACAAACAAATTATCTGTCTTCAGTCAAGGTCACCAGAACTTATATATACACACATGCACACACACACACACACACACACACACAACCCACACACACACACAGAAAGGGGAGAGAGAGAGAGAGAGAGAGAGAGAGAGAGAGAATTGAAGTGAAAAGGCAAACAAGCAATGTAAATAATATTCCAGTTTTCGAGTGGCTGCTCATTTTCAAGGAGGACAGACTGTGTAGTCAGGTCAAAAGTGGAGTGACATCATTGGGTTGATGCTAAAAGAAAAATTGCATCATGACAGTGATGTCATCACCAAGTGATGTAAAGTCTAAAACACCATCCTGTTGTTATTATTCTGTCACTCCCCCACCCCCACCAGTATACTTACAGCCCCCCCCCCCTCCTTTCTCTCTCTCTCTCTCCTCTCTCTCCTCTCTCTCTCTCTCCCTCCATCTCTCTCTCTCTCTCTCTCTCTCTCTCAAGGTTTTCATCATGTTAGTTGTACAAGAGGGAACAACTGAGTCACTGTTAAATGCAACGGAACTCGGAACTCGGTATATGTAACTAATAATTAGTCATGTATGTTTGTATGTATAAGAGATTAAAACCATCAGGTTTTTTCAGTTTACAGTCCAATCCATTACCTCATTCCAGCTGGATTCATCAAGCCTTCTGCCAGCTTCTCTAGACTCATTTGTTGGGGGTGGGGGGTTTGGGGTGGGTGGAACAGTGAAGGTTAAAAGAATTGCAGACTAGCACTGACAGGACTGCAGGCATCAATGGCTTCCAGAGCAGACCGTAGAAGTCACTGTGGTTTGCAAGTGTAGGAAAAAAGACTCCAGCTTCGGCAGGCTTGGAACTTTGACCCCCTGGAAGCCATTGTTCCTGGAACCCACAGGAAGATCCAACGCTGGTTCCTAGACCTGAAAATTTTCTTCTTCTTCTTTTTTTGTCCCCCCCCCACTTGCCCTGCTCTCATGTCTGGAGTTGTAACTTCAGTTTCAGTACTTGCAGTTCTAATGCTTCAGCCAGCTGAAAGACTTGTTTGCAATCACAGTTTGTCCTTAGGAGGGGTTGGGTGTGAACAGTGTTAAAAAGACTGTTTACAATCAGTTTGTCTTAGGAGGGTTGAACAGTGGTAAAAAGACTGTTTGCAATCACAGTTTGTCTTAGGAGGGTTGAACAGTGGTAAAAAGACTGTTTGCAATCACAGTTTGTCTCAGGAGGGTTGAACAGTGGTAAAAAGACTGTTTGCAATCACAGTTTTGTCTCAGGAGGGTTGAGCAGTGGGTAAAAAGACTGTTGCAATCACAGTTTGTCTCAGGAGGGTTGAGCAGTGGTAAAAAGACTGTTTGCAATCACAGTTTGTCTCAGGAGGGTTTTCGCAGTGGTAAAAAGACTGTTTGCAATCACAGTTTGTCTCAGGAGGGTTGAGCAGTGGGTAAAAAGACTGTTTGCAATCACAGTTTTCTCAGGAGGGGGTTGAGCAGTGGTAAAAAGACTGTTTGCAATCACAGTTTGTCTCAGGAGGGTTGAGCAGTGGTAAAAAGACTGTTTGCAATCCACAGTTTGTCTCAGGAGGGTTGAGCAGTGGTAAAAAGACTGTTTGCAATCACAGTTTGTCTCAGGAGGGTTGAGCAGTGGTAAAAAGACTGTTTGTGCAATCACAGTTTGTCTCAGGAGGGTTTGAACAGTGGTAAAAGACTGTTTGCAATCACAGTTTGTCTCAGGAGGGTTGAACAGTGGTAAAAAGACTGTTTGCAATCACAGTTTGTCTCAGGGAGGGTTGAACGTGGTAAAAAGGTTTCTCAGTCAGCACATGGACTCCGTGTTCCTCTGGGTTGAATTTGGTGCACCCCACATTGTTTTTTGCAGTGTTGTATGTTGTTCAGTGAACCAGATGTCAGAGTGTAGGAGGTTGAGAGAGAGAGGGGCGCGGGGGGGGGGGGGGGGGGGGTGGGTGTGGGGGTGGTGGTGGGGGGGGGGGGGGGAGGGGGGGGGGGGGGGGGGGGGGGGGGGTAGTGTGTGTGTGTGTGTGTGTGCATGCACACATCTGTGTGTGTGTGTGTGTGTGTGGTGGTGTGTGTGTGTGTGTGAGAGACAGTGTGGTGTGTGTGGTCTGAGTGTGCACAAATCTGTGTGTGTGTTTTTGTGTACACCGGTTTGATATGGGTGGGATAGAAAAATAGCAGTATGATCATGCCTAGAATTATATGTATGGAAAGATGGAAAGAATGAAGGAAGTAAAGAAATTGAGTGAACGGTGTTGAATGATATTGACTGGATGACACGGGGAACAACTGAATGAAACACCAGCTGGCAGCTCTTCAGTTGGCACTACCCCCAGGCAGGGCAGCCCGTTGTGTAAACAAGTGTGGATTGTAAAAGCGCTTAGAGCTTGGTCTCTAGCCAAGAATAGGTGCTATGTAAGTATTCATTATGATTGTAGTAATATGTTGATTCTACTATATATACATATACATTGATGGTGTTTTCAGAAGCACTACCAGGGTGGGTCGGGGCAGCGACCTCCAAGATGACTTGATCGTGTGGCTGGTTCTGCAGACATGTTTGTCCACACCGTCATCATTCTTTGTCCTCCTGGTGTGGGAACCTTGCACACACAGCCACATGATGATGGTGACACACAGCGCATGGTCGTCCTGATGGACATGGCCAGGAGCTTGTCACCACATCCAGAACGAGTGCCCAGGCCTTCTTGATTGGTGGATGTGGGGAGGTTTGGTCCCTGCGGAGGTTTGAATCTTCACAACAGTTTCTCGCTCATATCGCTCTTATTGATGTCTGATGCCCTAGGTGTACTTAGCGTTGGGTAGAAAAAAAAAGAATAACCGAAGAGTCTTATTTCTGAAAAGACAGAACGGCACTGAGCAAAAGAACACCAGTCATCTTTATGAGGTGAAATTACTTCGCGTGTCTCGTGGTCATATGGACAGGAGAAACAGTGATGGTTGTCTGAATTTTTGGCGGCAGAGATGGGCAGCCACTAAACAAGCAGCCTGGGGACGGAAAAAAAGGAGAAGGAGAGAACTATGTCTCTCCCGCACTCGTCAAGGGCGGGCATGCCACGGTGTGCCCGTCCTGCGGCCAGGCTCCACGAGCCGCAAGGCACCCACTCTACGACTACAGGCTACCCGAAAATGCGGTGGACGAGGACCTCATGTGCCAAGATCTGCCTGCAGCCCCAGCTGGTCAGCCGTAGACAAGTAAGGCCTGGACCCCTAGCCCTCATCTTGACTGGTCAGCCCCCTGGACACCGCTGCGGGCGCCACACCTTCTGCGCGCACGCTACGCTGCGCAAACTACTACGCAGCGCATCCAGCGGCAGTGCCCCATCGACAGGAAGACCTTGTCGCTGAAGGAGTGCCAGCTGTCCAGCATCTTAGTGCGCAGGTGAGTGGTGTATGTGTGTGTGTGTGGTGTGGGTTGAATCTCTTGTCTGTGCTTTGTTTCTCTGTCCTTTGAACTGCAACCCACCTGTGTATCACGTTTCTGTCAAACGTCAATATGCAGGAAAAAATATGTTGAAGGACCCCAAAAAACAACACCACACACACACACACTAACAAAACAGAAAATGCCTGCTTAAATGAATTTGTATAGATCTGAATAAATTGCTATTAGATTGCCAGTGACTGACATTTGGCAGGCAATCGGAATGTTGTTTGCTTCACTTCCAGCAAAGCGTTGAGGTCAGTCTGAAAAGGGGCTGTCTGATGGACAGAAACTGACCATTTGACTGCCAGTCAGCCCGTTGCTGTTAGCTTCAGCTCCAGTGCAGCTTTAAAGTCACCTCTAAATAGTCGCTGTCTGATACACAGTGATTGACATTTGACAGCCTCTCTCAGAAATTGCTGTTTGCTTCAAGTTCACCCAGTGAAAGGATGTAGAATGTGTGGTCTGGTTGATGTGTAACAAAATGGGTTCTTTTCTCCAGCATACTTGAATCAGATGTTCTGTGTTAGCATACTTCCTACCCCCACTAATCCCCCATCCCAAATCCCACCCCCCCCCCCTACCCCACCCACATTCCCACCCCTCCCTAGTCTCAGAGCACACAATTTCTCTTGAAGGTGCACACTGTTGAGACAGCAAAATGAAATTGCATCTCTCACGCTTCATATGATCCAAAATGCAAAATGGAAGGCTGTGCACTGGTTTGATTCGGGATCAAACGAATGATGGCGGTTGAAGTCTGAAATCCATAAAAACTGGCATGCAGTGTGTGTGGGACATGAAAGAAGTTTACTTGCTAGTGCACATTGAGCTGGTGAGAAAATCACATGCAGTCCGTAACTGAGGTAAGTTCTTAGGCATACATTTCTTTTGTGCGGCATGAAACATGATCTCTTTAGGCAAAAGTCAAGCAAAAAACGCTTCAAATTCTAAACCACTTTGTATATATTATCCATTCTCTCTTCTGGCACAAGCACTGTGATGATGAAAGTCAAATCATGGGGTAGATACTGACTCAGGGGGCCAGAGTAGCTCAGTGGTAGAGCCCCGGACTTGTAATCTTAGTGATTATGGGGTTTGCGGGTTCGAATCTCCACCAAGCTGTTTGTTTTAAGGTGCGAGGGACTTTTTCCCTCGGAGTTTAACATTGGTTCTGACTCCCATTTTCCATACAGTCGTTGGATTGAGGCTATAAACCAAGGTTTCCGTGTGTGAAACACACGCATAACATCTTGCACACATGTAAACTCCCATCACCAACTTTTGGAAGAGAAGGCCAGTTTTGGCCGTTGGTATGGATGACACATTACACATAGCAGTGCATCTTGCTCGAAGTTGAGTATGGCTGCCTTAATGGCTGGATAAAAAAAACGGTCATACACACAAAAAACGCCACTCCCCACTCCCTTTGTTGGGTAGATGGGATTGTTCACAGGAGTATCAGCCTGCGTACGCAGAAAGAAAGAAAGAATACTGAATCCATATATATATATGCAGCATATGTAGGTTCAGCATTTGTGTTTTTGAACACAAGTATGGAACATAATTCGATGATCAGGAGAAATCTCCAAAGTTTAGATTTCAGAATGCATACAGAATATGAGTTCCTGTGAAAGGTCTGCCTGACTGATTTATTTATAAAGTTCCAGTGAAAGGTCTGCCTGACTTTGATTTATTTATAGGAGTTCCTGTGAAAGGTCTGCCTGACATTGATTCATTTATAGGAGTTCCTGTGAAAGGTCTGCCTGACTTTGATTCATTTATAGGAGGAGTTCCTGTGAAAGGTCTGCCCTGACTTTGATTCATGTATAGGAGTTCCTGTGAAAGGTCTGCCTGACATTGATTCATTTATAGGAGTTCCTGTGAAAGGTCTGCCTGACTTTGATTCATTTATAGGAGTTCCTGTGAAAGGTCTGCCTGACTTTGATTCATTCTGTGAAGTTGACCTACACAGCCACACACTCAAAATTCAGAAACTGAAGCACAATATCACAAATTCATAAATCATGATGTGCTCCGTGAGCACATCATGATATA
This sequence comes from Conus betulinus, assembly GCA_016801955.1. Lineage (NCBI taxonomy): Eukaryota > Metazoa > Mollusca > Gastropoda > Neogastropoda > Conidae > Conus > Conus betulinus. Next base: position 25,750 of record JADBJO010019393.1, on the reverse strand, counting down.
TGAACTTGTGATATTGTCCTTCAGAATGACTTGGTAATAACCATGCGAATTTGCTGGTCTGTTGGCAGAATAGTGTCTGAGGTTTGAGCATTGAAGTGATGGATGCCTCACATGTAGATTTGTGCTGGTCAGCCGGACTGGCCAGGCAGGAGAGGCTGCCCAGACTGTGTACTGGGAAGGACTGACAGGGTTAGGTCCATATAAGTCTCTCTCTGTATCTGTCTGTCTGAAAGAGTGAGACAGAGAGAAATGCAAGAAAGCAGCTTCTGCCTTTTGTTTCCTGAACAAGACATGAATGTTTTGAGTTTGAATTATATGTACTGTTGTATATATAGACCACACACACAACACACACCACACACACACACACACACGAACGCACACACACACACACACACACACACACACACACACACACACACACACACTCTCTCTCTCATCCACACAATCACACACACACACACACACACACACACACACACACATGTACGTGATTCTTCCAAGAAGAAGAGAGGAAGAAAGCAAACAAGAACTCTTGACCTTGCTCAGAGACAAAAGACTGAAGTGAAAGAAAGAGTGAAAAAAAAAAATCCAGTGCTTTTTTTATAAGAAAGAACTAACAAAGACATCCGTGTGAACTCTCAACAGTTTTTTTGAGATTTTTGCATTTTAGCTATTGATTTCTTAACATTCTGCGCAGTATTTCTAAAATAATATTATTTTGTGATGAATGTGTCTGTTTGGGGTTTTTTTTTAGTTTAGGCAATATAGTGCTTCAGATAACAAAAATGTTGTTTTAAATACCATTATCCGGGAAGAAAAATTGTCGATCACCGGGTGATTGAACGTCAGGGGAAAGAACTAAAGAGAGTTAATTTGCCCTGAAGCTGAGGACAGAAAGAGAAAGGAAAATCTCTGGCTTTTCTCCAAGATCAAAGATAGGAAAAAGGAATTTAAAAAAAAATCATTAGCTTTTCTCTGAGACCAAAGATAGGAAGAAGGAATCAAAAAAAAAAAAAAAAAAAAAATTTTGGCTTTTCTCTGAGACCAGTGATATGAAAAAGTAATTTAAAAAAGAAAAAGTTTTGGCTTTTCTCTGAGACCAATGGTAGGAAAAACTATTAATAAAATAAAAAAGCTTGGGCTTTGCTCTGAGGTGAAAGAAAGAAAAAAGCAGTCAGTCTGTGATGCTATGCTGAGGCCAGAGAGAAAAAGAACGAACGAAAGAAAAAAAAAAGGTTTTGGCTTTGCTCTGAGATGAAAGAAGGGAAGAAAGAAGCAGTCAGTCTTTGATGCTTTGCTGAGGCCAGAGGGAAAGAACGAAAGAAAAAAAAAGAAAATGTTTGGCTTTGCTCCGAGACGAAAAAGAAAGGAAGAAAGAAGCGGTCAGTCTTTGATCCTTTGCTGAGGCCAAAGAGAAAGAAAGAAAAAAAGAAAAAGAAATGTTTGGCTTTGCTCTGAGACGGAAAAAAAAAAAAGGAAGAAAGAAGCAGTCAGTCTTTGATGCTTTGCTGAGACCCAAAGAGAAAGAAAGAAACAGAAAAAATCTTTGGCTTCGCTCAGAGACTAAAGTAAAGACAGAGGAAAAAACAAAACAAACGAAAAAAAATCTTAGGCTCTTCTCTGGTGGGTTGCCTCTTATTGACTTGACATTGATCGCTCCCCTCTGGAGTCACGGTGCTGGGGGTCGTGGTGGGACGATGAAGGATGTGGCTATGGATCGTAGGAGGCCAGATTAAGCAGTGTGGGTGCAATGCCGCTGAGGTAGTACAGAAGATGAGTCGGCACCAAAAACAACAACAACAACAACAACAACAACACAACAACAAAAATCAGAAAAGGTGCTACTGTGAGACTTAACAGATTAAGAAAAGAAAAAAAAATAGATAAAAGTCGTTGGCTTTAGTCTGAGACTGAGGAGAAGGGAGGAAGGAAACAGAAAAGATCTTTGCTCTGAGACTGTAAACAGAAAGAAAGGAATCTTGGGCCTTGGTCTGAAACATGACAAAAAAAAGAAGATCTCTGTCTTTGGTTGCGGAGTAAGTTCCTGTCAAATTTGACAAAATACTTGACCAGCTCTTCAGTTTACAGGTGTCTTGTCTCTCTTGGATCCAGTTAACACAAGGTACGTCATGAAAACTAAGTGAAGTGCAGCGCATACAGCTTTGTCATGCAGTCAGTCATAGAGCTGAACGAAAGTCTGTAACACCCTTTATCATCCTCATCCTCATTGGTAATGGTGACAATGTCAAACTCTGTTGCTGCTGTACATGCCCTGTTCTCTGTGTGATCTCATAGGATTTCCTCTTCCTGTCCATGCTTATGGTTCATGTCACTGTTGGCAAGGTCATAGGCGCTGTCATTGGATTGACTAGCTGACACTTTCCAGTGGGACACGCCCTTTCATGCTGGCTGAGCTATAGGTCACATTTTGAGGTCAGAAGAGGGGGGGGGGGGGGCCTTAGTTGTGGTGTCTTGTGTTATCATGATGGATTAGAGAACAGGCTGCTGAACACCACAGAAGTGACTCAGCTGCTGTGTTATGTTTCCTGTGATGGGTGTCCCCCATGACGACCTCATGCGGATTGCTTCCTGTGGACTTGGGGACCATGTCTGCAGCAGGACTTCCTCCTCAGCCTGGCTGTGTGTGTGGAAAATGATAGGTGTGAGGGTGGTGTCACAGGCGACACAGATAAGGAAACGGACGATTACAAAGTCCACAGATGAGATGAGAACAGCTGTCTCATGAAGCGCAAATTCTTAACACCTTTGTGACCTTTGCCATTTAAAAAAAAAAAAAGCTACTTCAGACTCAGAAATCTGTGTACCAGTTAAATTCCCCTGTTCCCAGCACTATTTCCAACACATGTTAGAAAAAAAACAGACTTTTTTTTCTGAAACAGTCATCATGCACAGTTTCCGCTTTCACACCAGCACGATGAGGACGGATGTTGTAACGGATCCGTTTTACAGCATGGCCTGAAAGGGCATGATTCGGAGCGGCGCGGCGCAGCTTGGCATGGGTCCTGGTTGTTTTTGCACTCATCAGGCTGTGTGTGTGTGAAGGGAATGCTCCTGATGTAATGGCGATGAAACGGCTTGCATCAGACACAGGGAATGCAGACTGACTGGACAGATCCCAGCATGAAAGCAAGCGGGCCTGGACCAAGGGCAGGTCTGGCCTAGGGGCAACAAACAACAACAAATAGGTGTTGTAAATCAGGATCAGGATTTGGGGCATTGTATTAAC
>JADBJO010019393.1:0-17500 GCA_016801955.1 Conus betulinus | reverse complement strand
TAATAGGCCAGCTTCATTAAGGTTATGTAAGGTAAGGTAATGTTGCTTATAGCCCAGCTTATAGCAAAGGGCCACATCAGGGCTGTCACTGTGTTGAAGTCAACACTCAAATCACTATGTAATAAAAGTAAATGATTTAAACAAAAGTCATATGATAAAAAAAAAGATAAGATAAATAAATAAAAACTCATTGACACAACCCTTTTAAAACATAGCTTCTAAAAAACACACTGGACATTCAGTTCAGAATCTTTCCAGTGTAAAAGCTGAGACTAGATGAAAAAAATTGATGTTAATCTCTGTTAGAAATTCAAAGATAACACATCATCAGGTCAGCTTCATGACCACCAGTGTTGTGAACTAGTAGACATACATGTAGGTGTGTACCCATGGGCAGATTTCTGCAGCACAGAACACTGCCAGTAGAGGGTGTTTTTTTTTGTTGTTTTTTTTTAAAAAAAAAAAAAAAGAATGTTTCTTACCGTACAACATTTGTCCTAGAATGATGGAGGAATGCTGTTGCTGTGACCATAATCAGGACATGTACATGTGTTTCTCTTGAGAATTGAACCGATTGTGCCTGACTAAATAACCAGCATTCTACCCTTCTTTGGTGTTGTTATTGAGCTGTTACGCTACTACGTTGAGTTTTATTGTGACTCAGGTTCCGGTAATGCTGGAAAGTTTTGGGGGTTTTTTTTTTTTTGGGGGGGGGAGGAGGGGGGGGGGGGGGGGGTAGTAGTAGGACAGAATGAGAGCAGAAATAAGGGTGTTAATTTATGTTTGTTTTAGAAATTTAAGTTTTGTTTAAACATGGTTCATGATGTCTATGCTATGTGATGAGCTGCCTTTTTTTAAGTACGCTGAACAGACTACCTGACGCATAGATCATGAGAATGCATTAGAATGGCAAAGGGTGAAAGAAGAGGTGGTCAGCATCTTGAGCTGATCATGTACTGAACCCAGAATAGGGGGGGGGGGGGGGGGGGGGGGGGCACTTTTTTCTTTTCCTTTTTTTTTCTTTTTTTTTTTTTTTGGCCTGGACTTAAATTTCTTTGGGAGCCCTATTGATTTCCATGGAATGGGGATTCCCTGACATTGATTTTATGCCCAGAGGGGGGGGAGGAGAGGGCAGGATGGAAGGAGGGTGCTACTTGCCTGGTAGTCACTTACCCTTTTTAAACAGAAGTTTTTCACCCTTCCCTCCCCTCCCCCTTTCCTTCTCCTCCACAACCCCCCCCCCCCCCCCCCCCCCCACCTCCCACTGCCCCCAAGGCCTGACTGATATCAATTTGATAAAGTGGTAGAAAGGGGGAGGTGGGGGGGGGAGGGAGCTAGGGGAGGGGGGGGGGGGGGGGCTGGCCATTGTGCCGGCTGACAAGGCCCACCACTGCTGCTGTGATGGCTGGCTGGCTGTGTTCTCTACCTTCCTTTCCCTCCCTCCCTCCTTCCCTCCCAGGTCTCAGCAGCGTCAAGTGGTGGTCGCTGGTGGCTGTTGACTCTCTGTGTGTGTGTGCGTGTGTGTGTGTGTGTGTGTGTGTGTGTGTGTGTGTGTGTGTGTGTGTGTGCGTGCGTGTGTGTGTGTGTGCCAGAGTGCAGGCAGGTGGGCGTGACACTGCTCAGATCAGGCGAGAGGAGAGTGTGTGTGTGTGTGGAGGGGGGAAGGGGGGGAGGGTGTTGCGAGCTTCCAGTCTCAGCAGCGTTGACACCAGTGCTTGTGTGGACAATCCAGGGAGAGAGAGGGGTGGTTGGGTGATTTTCTTTTCCTTGATTTTTCCCCCCTCCCCCCTCTGTGGTTTGCTGCTGCCAAAAGCAGAAATTATGCAGCACAGTGCACAGCATCTTTTCTCGGCGTGTGCTAAAAAGCGAGGGTGGGAGTGTTTGCTGCTCGGTGGTCTAGGAGAAGCGAAGCAGCTGAGATCCAGAGAAACTGCAGCGTTTGGTGGATGGATGGATGGTGGATGGACGTGCAGGCCAGCAGAGAGAGAGAGGGTCTTTTTTGATACGTTGACGATGCAGCCAAACGCGGAGGTGCACTGTAGGAAAGCAGAGCATCTTGGTCTGCGATGGAGGAGACTTGATCCGTCTTCTGCAGGAAGGGCTGAGCATCTTTGCATGTGTTGCAGAAGAGAGGGGGGTGATTGACTGCAGGATGACTTTGCTCACAGTTTGAGATGAATGTACTGCAGAATGTTGGGTTGTCGTCTTTTTTTTTTTTTTTTTTTTTTTTTTTTTTTGCCAACCATATTTTGTGCTGACCCGTTATGTGGAACACATTTGGCGTGCACACACACACACACACACACACATGTTAGAGCACAGTTTGTGAGAGATGTAAGAGTTGGCAGTAACACAGTCATTGGTTGGTAGTCTGAGTGTGAAAAAAATGTGGGCATGGTGCTTCTTTTCTTTTAGTTTTTTCATGTGGGTTTTTTTTTTTCGGAATCTCTGATGTGAGATAAATCAGATCAATTTTCTTTTTTTTTTTTAAATCCTGAACACACTGTTTTTAGACGCACGCGTGAAGACTGAAGTGTTCTTTTTCATTGGATGATCCCGATCGGACTGTTTCATTTGGCAGAGGCATCCAGATAGAGGTTTAAAAATATGGAATGGGTGTATGCGTGTGGACAAAGTCATGAATGAAATAGTTTACTCTCTCTGTAATGTTTCACTCCAGGTTTTTTTGTTTGTTTGGTTTTTTGTGTGAACAGTGCGTTCATGTTTTGTCCAGTTAAAACGCACACACACACACACATGCACACCCGCACGCACGCACGCACACACACACACACTCTCTCTCTCTTCTCTCTCTCTCTCTCTCTCTGTCTCTCTCTCTCTCTTACTTTGCTATAAAATCTGAAAGCAGTTTTACTAAACATGAACATAGTGTGCGATTTGTTTGACCTGACTCAGAGTGTTAGTTGTGAAGACAGACTCATTTGGAACAGTAGAAGCAAATAGCTGCTCAGTTGACATGTTTTTTATACTGTTTGTCCTATCTCCACAGTTCTGCAGATGACTACAGTTCAGTAGTTAAAGTTCCACTGGAATGTGGCCTTAAAAGAGAGAGAGAGAGAGAGAGAGAGAGAGAGAGAGAGAGAGCAAAAAAAGAGTATTTCTGGACTCTCAAAAAACCTGGATGGAGATAGATTCTGCATTGAGCATAATGAGAGACTTTTTTTTTAAATGATGAAGATGAGTATCCCTGAGGAAAAAAACCGGAGGGGTGGATGGATGGATTGAATTTCACAAAAGAAAATGTAAAAAGTGGCAAATATTCAGACAATAATATAGCAACAACAACAACAACAAAAACTAACACAGAATACCAAAAGAAAAGAAGCGTTAACAAAAAAGTGATTTTCTTTGTTATGTTTGTGTAACTGCAACAACATCAACAAACTAATACAGAACACCGAAGAAAAGAATGTAACATGACGCAATTTACTTTGTTATGTTTTGTCTTTCAGTTATTTATTTTTACAAGGGGATGGTGGGAGATCTGTCAGTACGTCTAGGAGCTCTGTTGTTGCATACAGGAGCTCTGTTGTTGCATACAGGAGCTCTGTTGTTGCATATAGGAGCTCTGTTGTTGCATACAGGAGCTCTGTCAGTGCATACAGGAGCTCTGTCAGTGCATACAGGAGCTCTGCTCTGTCAGTGCATACAGGAGCTCTGTCAGTGCATACAGGATCTCTGTCAGTGCATATAGCTCTGTCAGTGTATACAGGAGCTCTGTCAGTGCATACAGGATCTCTGTCAGTGTATACAGGATCTCTGTCAGTGCATATAGCTCTGTCAGTGTGCATATAGCTCTGTCAGTGTATACAGGAGCTCTGTCAGTGTATACAGGAGCTCTGTCAGTGCATACAGGATCTCTGTCAGTGTATACAGGATCTCTGTCAGTGCATATAGCTCTGTCAGTGCATACAGGATCTCTGTCAGTGCATACAGGATCTATAGCTCTGTCAGTGTATACAGGAGCTCTGTCAGTATATACAGGAGCTCTGTCAGTGCATACAGGATCTCTGTCAGTGTATACAGGATCTCTGTCAGTGCATATAGCTCTGTCAGTGCATACAGGATCTCTGTCAGTGCATACAGGATCTCTGTCAGTGCGTACAGGATCTCTGTCAGTGCATATAGCTCTGTCAGTGCATATAGCTCTGTCAGTGTATACAGGAGCTCTGTCAGTGCATATAGCTCTGTCAGTGCATACAGGAGCTCTGTCAGTGCATACAGGAGCTCTGTCAGTGCATACAGGAGCTCTGCATACAGGAGCTCTGTCAGTGCATACAGGAGCTCTCTGTCAGTGCATACAGGAGCTCTGTCAGTGCATATAGGATAATGATAACAGGATGACAATTTTATTTGTCAAAAAAAATGGAAGATACATTTTCAACAGCACAGCAACCATCTGCAAGGACAACACACACACACACACACACACACACACACACACACACACACACACACACACACACACACACACACACACACACACACACACACACACACACAAAGGTGTAAACTGCCTGTGTAAGAATCCCTAGTAAATCAACCCCGTCAGTAAAATATCTTCATGCATGCACAAATATTCTTCATTCAGTGCATATAGGAGCTCTGTCAGTGCATACAGAGGAGCTCTGTCAGTGCATATAGAGGAGCTCTGTCATTGTATATATAGGAGCTCTGTCAGTGCATATAGAGGAGCTCTGTCAGTGCATATAGGTGCTCTGTCAGTGCATATAGAGGAGCTCTGTCAGTGCATATAGAGGAGCTCTGTCAGTGCATATAGAGGAGCTCTGTCACTGTATATATAGGAGCTCTGTCAGTGTACATATACGTGCTCTGTCTTCTAGAACTTGGTCGTAGTTAAAGTTCCATTTTTTCTTATCAGTCTTTGTAGGGTGGGTGCGTGGGTGGGTGTCAGTGTGTGTGTGTGTGTGTGTGTGTGTGTGTGTGTGTGTGTGTGTGTGTGTGAGTGTGTTTGTGTGTGTGTGTATTTGGGGGGGGGGGGGGGGGGGGGGGGTGGGGTCTGTGTCTGTGTCTGGGTGCTACTTTCTGCTTTGTGGACCTTCCTCCTGTCTGTGTTTAGGAAACCGTTGTAAAATGTGTTGATTAGCAAGTGACAATTATACACACTGTCCCCACTAGACACAGCAAGTGACAGTTATACACACTGTCCCCACTGGACACAGCAAGTGACAATTATACACACTGTCCCCACTAGACACAGCAAGTGACAATTATACACACTGTCCCCACTAGACACAGCAAGTGACAATTATACACAGTGTCCCCAGTAGACACAGCAAGTGACAATTATACACAGTGTCCCCAGTAGACACAGCGAGTGACAATTATACACAATGTCCCCAGTAGACACAGCGAGTGACAATTATACACAGTGTCCCCAGTAGACACAGCGAGTGACAATTATATACAGTGTCCCCAGTAGACAGAGTGAGTGGCAATTAAACACACTGTCCCCAGTAGACACAGCGAGTGACAATTATACACCGTGTCCCCAGTAGACACAGCAAGTGACAATTATGCACAGTGTCCCCAGTAGACACAGCAAGTGACAATTATACACAGTGTCCCCAGTAGACACAGCAAGTGACACAGCACGTGACAATTATACACAGTGTCCCCCAGTAGACACAGCAAGTGACACAGCACGTGACAATTATACACAGTGTCCCCAGTAGACACAGCAAGTGACACAGCACGTGACAATTATACACAGTGTCCCCTGTAGACACAGCACGTGACAATTATACACAGTGTCCTCTGTAGACACAGCACGTGACAATTATACACAGTGTCCCAGTGACACAGCCTGTCCGTTATGCAGTGTCTGCCCCTACGGTTTTGTTTTAATCTATTTTGGGGCGGCATTTAAACTTTTTTTTTTATGATTTGTTTTTGTTATTTCTTTTTTTTTATCTTTTTTTTCATTACACCTGGGAGTGAAAAATGAAGGGGAAAGCTAGCACGGTCAGCACAACCTGATTTCATATAATGCTTTCAGACATCAGTGGGTCATAGCTGCCAACCCTCCCAAATTTAATCCAAATTTTAAAAACTGATTCCAGACATCTTGGAATTTTCTGAAAGAAGGTAGAATTTCCAAATTTTGTTGAAAAATGTGGGGTGTGGGGGTTTTAATTTTTTGAATAAGGATGATAAGATATTGCAGTATTAATACCAAATGATATGACATGGATGTTGGCAATTATTATATGTGCATATGGAAAGCGCATCTTCTGTTTTAAGCGACTATCAGCTGAAACTTCAGAGGATTACAAACACTTTCAGTTGAAAGGCAAATGCTACCTCTTCAGCCCAGCTGTCCGTCATTCATCCTCGGGTTCCTGAACTTTGACCACAGGAGGTTGGCAGTTATTGCAGTTAAGTCACCCTGTCATTAGCTGCCTTTTTTTTTTTTCCACTTGTTTCTTTCTTAAGATGAATTTTTCTTCCATGACCTGAGATGTGACATGTTCCCCCCCCTGTGGTGTGAATTGGACCTCCCTGAAAACATGGAGAGCAGAAAAAAAGCTGTAACAACGAAAACCTGGAACGTTTGAAGGGAAACCCGGCTGTCCAGTTCCGCCATGCAAAATTAGCTTTTTCAGTGTAGAGTGTGTGTGGGATTGATGGAACAGGTTTATGTGTTTCCAGCGGGATGTCGGCATCCTTTCCTGGCATTCAAGGACCAGCTCGAGTCTGGTGCTGGGGCAATGCATAATGACCTCGAAAACCTTTAAAGACGGGTTTCGTTGATTGCCGGCTAGATCGTAAAACTGAAAGTTCATCAGGGAAATTTGAATACCTCCTGGTCTGTTCAAGAATGCGGACGGCTGTTTAAAAATGCTGTGGTTGTGGTTGCTTTAAGTGGCCTGTTGTATGAAGTTGTTGGAGAATAAGGCGAAGGCTGCAGAGTGCAAGTCAGCTGGTTAACAGACAGTGGATTACTGGAGACGGAGGTGACGATAGACGTTTGCCAAGTGTGCTTTCAATGGCAGACACTTTGGTGGCATGGCAGCATCTCCCGCAGTCATGGGAAGAGTGAAAGTGTTATGATGGTGAAGAAGATCAGTTCTGCAAAGGGTGTTTTGTGTTGCGGGATAGTGACTTTGGGGGGAAAAAAAAGAAAAAAAAAGGGGCCGCTTTGTTGGCTTTCTGGCATTGTCAGCGCTGTCTGACTGCCATTGGAAAGAGAGGAAGGTAGACAGAGACACAGGGATGGGGGTGGTGGGGGGAAGGCAGTGTATGTGTTGTTCTAAGTCAGGTTAATGATTGATGTAGTGGTGTTTGTATGGATGGAGTTATTCCATGTGTGGGAATCTTTCTGTTTACCAGTGATCTTTGTGGTCTTTGGGTGAAGAATAAGTTAGGATTTCAATAGAGATTTTGATTAAGATTTCGATCAAGGTTTAATTAAAGTTGAAATATTGCTGACTTTGATGGTCTTGGTGCTCAGTCCATCTCATCATACTGGCTTTCCCTCCCCCCTGCCATCCCCCTCCTCCCTCCCCCAACCCTCATTAGTGAGTGAGGGACCAGCGCTGGTGTTTGAGGAACTCCCTGAGGATGAGGCTCCGGATGGACGTGGATGAAGTCAGAGGGTCAGGTAGTAATGAGCTGGCTGTGGGGTCTCTGCTCAGGGAGGTCAGAGAATGGTCAGTATGACAGGCCTGAATCACCCTCCCCCCTCCCACCAAGGCCATCTACCACCACATGTCATCCTGTTTTCCCCTAACCCCGCCCTCTCTCATTGACCTGACCAGGGTGGGTGTCGTCCCATGGTTTCTTTGCAAGTCAGAGCATACCAGTTTCTGCTGAGACCTGTAGTGTAGTTGGTAGGTAGGTTGAGGACTGATAAGATGAAGAAGGAGAGAGAAAAAAATCAGTAAAGCGTGCAGAAAGATTTTGACAGTGATCTCAGATGAACTTGTCATCAGTGTTCAGAATTAATTGTGGTGGGAAAGGTCGCAGGACAGTGTGCGTGTCGTCGAGGACAGAGTCAGTTCAAAACAGAACAAGAAAAAGAAAAAGCCTGTGAAAGATCACCTTCAGTGTCTGATGATACACAATAATCCCCATTCAAAGATACAGAGCATGCGTGTAGTTGATGACAGAATCAGTTCGAAACAGAATAACTTAAAAAACAAAAACAAAAAAAAAAAAAGCCCCCGAAAGATCACCATTAGTGTCTGATGATATACAATAATCCATATTCAAAGATACGAAGAATTACAAAAAGAAAAGAAAAAAAAAAAAGACGAAATTTGCAAAAAACGAAAATATCACGTACCAGCAGTATGTTAATGTGGTGTGTTTTGAGGATGAAGAAGAAAGCTGCTGAAAGGACTGGGCCAGCTTGTCCACAGCTTTGACCACGTCAGCTGTGTTAAAGATGGTGGTGGCTGTTACGCTGGTCAGAGTGGGGGTGTCACTGGCGTCATTGGTTCCCAGAGAAGAGACCGTTGATGAGGTTTTCTCTTCATCATGTGAGACTTCAGAGTGTGGTCCTGATTTGGGTGCGCTCCTTCCCTTGCTAGTCTGTCAGCTGTCGCTTGTCCAAGAGACTCCCAACAGATGTCGGGATCCACTGGAGTGTTGTGTTCGGCCTTGTGGCCAAATTGGACAGAGCAGAGGTGAATCTCTTGAGTTGTTTGGTTTTGGGGTCCTTACGTGGGTTTAAAACACTGTCGAGGAGGCATCAGTGAAGGTCACATGTCTCGTCCTGATATCTGACATGTGTCTTCATGATGTCGGACATGTGTCATCTTGATGTCTGATGTGTGTCATCTTGATGTCTGATGTGTGTCATCTTGATGTCGGACATGTGTCATTGTGATGTCTGATGTGTGTCATCTTGATGTCGGACATGTGTCATTGTGATGTCTGATGTGTGTCATCTTGATGTCGGACATGTGTCATTGTGATGTCTGATGTGTGTCATCTTGATGTCGGACATGTGTCATTGTGATGTCTGATGTGTGTCATCTTGATGTCGGACATGTGTCATTGTGATGTCTGACATGATTATGGAAGTAAGCATATAGTAGAGCCCTGTCGTGCACTGTAGGACTGGACTTGAGCTCCATAGCATCGTTCTTCTTCACACTTATCCTCATCAATCAGCATTAAAGTCTCAAATTCTGTGGCCCTTCATGTCCTGCTGCCATTGTGGCCTAAGTTGTGATTTCTCCGGTGCATCTATGCTCTTACTGGATTTTATGTCAAGGTTGTGGGTGTCGTAGAGTTCATGGGTAGGATTGTTGGATGAATGTAGTGGCTCCTGTAGGAGAGTGGACAATCATTCATGCTGGCTTTGTGACCAAGTAGAGGGGCTTAGTAGGGGGGGTGTCCTGAACATCCTGGCTCAAAACAAGCATCACTAAATACCTCTGAAGTGAGTTAGCTGCAATGCAGTGTCTCCTCTGTTGGGTAGCCACATAACAATCCAGCACTGATGACTGCTACTCATAGATTGCCAGTGCTGGGGCGTTTGTAGGACCAAAAAACCCAGCATGTGGCTTTAGACGGTGAGCTGGAATGGGCGATGTGGGGATAGTGCCACTGAGGTGGAACGGAAAATGAGACACACACACATGCACACATGCAGGCATGCTTGCACAGGTGGGTTCTGATGTGTTGTCATTGTGGCTGATACAGACTAACAGTATCACGCTGTCTTGAGCAGCAGTCATGAGAAATATTTGTTCTCTCTGTGTTCATGAAACCCATTTGTAGAAGAAGAGAGTCCTTGTGGAAGTAGATTGTCTGCAGTTTAAGGGCATTTCTTAGTATTTGTTAGTTGCTTTTTTTTTTTTCACCTGTACCAGCAGTTTGTCTTTCATTTTGAAATGTTTGTCATCTCTGGGAACTGGAATATCTCTGGGAACTAGAAAATGTAGGAGGTGTACATAGCCGGCCTATCAGGTTCATAGGATCTCCAAAGGTTCTCGCTGGAGTTTGGCAAAGTGCAGTGTGGATCACATCAGACTGAACCGTCAGATCACCATGTGAAGGTGACCCTGCAGTTGGCCTATCTGGTTCACATGACCTCTGAAGGTTCTTGCTGTGAGTTTGGTAAAGTGCCGTATGGATCACATCAGACTGAACCGTCAGATCACCACGTGAAGGTGACCCTGCAGTGGCCTATCTGGTTCACACCTCTGACGTTTGGCAAGTGCAGTATGGATCCCCTGGGAGCTAAACCAACAGATCACATGAAGGTGACCCTGCTGAAATCTGGTTCACATGCCTCTGAGGTTCTTGCAGTGAGTTTGGCAAAGTGCGGTATGGATCACCTGGGACTAAACCAACAGATCACCGTGTGAAGAGGCTGACTCTGGAACAGTGTGATTTTTTTTTTGTGGGCTGACTGTGATGTAGTCTGACGGTGTGCACACCGGTCTCCTGGCTGCTGCATGATGACTCTCTTTTCGCATCACTTAGACTGTGTGCTGTTGTCACCCGCTAGGTAAGTGGCTGACAGGTGTGTGTGTGTGTGTGTGTGTGTGTGTGTGTGTTTTGTGATTGTAGGTGACTCTGAGATGAAGAGCGGCAGGAGGGAGAGGGTGAAGGGGAGGGAAAAGGGGTTGTTGGATGGTGGTGACGGGGTTTAGGGGTGGGTGGAAATTTCATTTTCAGACATTTTTGGTTGTGTTAGTAAGGCTAACAATATGATGTATGTGCGTACATGTGTGCATGCATGTATTCGTTCATATGTGTGTGTGTGTGTGCGTGCACATGCATGTGTGTGTATGTGTGCATGTGTGTGTGTGTGTGTGTGTGTGTGTGTGTGTGTGTGTGTGTGTGTGTGTGTGTGACTGCATTTCTGCTTACATACAAGTATACATAATGATGTGTTTACATTTCACATGCAGTTGTGTGTGTGTGTGTGTGTGTGTGTGTGTGTGTGTGTGTGTGTGTGTGTGTGTGTGTGTGTGTGTGTGTGTGTATATGTCAAATTTGCTTGTGTGCATCTATACGCATGATGTCCATTATAATGAGCATTATGCACATTCCATGTGAGAGAGACTCAGAATATAGTGTGTGTGTGTGTGTGTGTGTGTGTGTGTGTGTGTGTGTGTGAGAGAGAGGTCTCTAGTGAATTTATTGATAAAGCTGTTTGCCAGTTCACACTGTTCTTTCATCATTGCGTTGATTTTGAACCTGTATCTGATCATTGAGAGTCATTCATAAAGGAACATGTCAGTGACGACTTTCATATATCCTCAACAAAGTGTGTCTTGTCTTGGAGGGCATTGCAAAGTGTTGTGAAAGTACTGTCAGCAAAGGCAAAAAATGCTGCATAAGAAAGGTCTTCAAAATTCTTTTAAGAGTTTCAATAGGGAGTGTCTATGTTAGAAGCTTTCACTGTGCAGTCATTATGGGTCATTTTCAGCAGAGGCAGTCACTGTTGCAATTATGCCGATCATATCTCGTCACGTCATTTCATGATCAGACCAGGACTGAACCATGCCATGTCCTTGAACGACTCGGGCTCAGCAACAAAACATGGCAGGGTGAGGTGGGGGGGGGGGGGGGGGGGGGGGGGGGGGGGGGGCTGGTGTGGCTTTCAGAGCTCGGGGGTGGTAGAAAAGTGGCTTCTTCCTGAGTCCCAAAGGTAGCTTAAGGTAATTACACCTCCACTGTCATGGGGAGCTGGGGTGGGTGGGTGGGTGGGGGGCTGTGTCATCATGTTTGGCCGCGCCAGAGGTGATCACCACCACCATCAGGGGCTGGCTTTGATCCTGTGGGGTCTTACAACTCTGTCCTGTATGGGTTTGCTTCCTGGGGCTGGCTTTGATCCTGTGGGGTCTTACTGTCCTGTATGGGTTTGCTTCCTGGGCTGCGTTGTTTCCTGTGGGGTCTTAAAGCTCTGTTCTGTATGGGTTTGCTTCCAGGGGCTGGCTTTGATCCTGTGGGGTCTTACAGTTCTGCCTTGTATGGGGTTGCTTCCAGGGGCTGGCTTTGATCCTGTGGGTTCTTACAGCTCTGCCCTGTATGGGTTTGCTTCCTGGGGCTGGCTTTGATCCTGTGGGGTCTTACTGTCCTGTATGGGTTTGCTTCCAGGGGCTGGCTTGCTTGGTTGGCTGCAGCACTTGACTTTCACCGATATGTTCTGTTACCTTAAAAGTTCATGTGGTGGGGGGAAAGGGGGTGGGGGTGGGGGTGGAGGGAGGTTAGGGTGGAGGGTGTGTGTGCTGTAAGGCAGTTCACTGTTATTGACAGTACTGTGCACTCAGTGCTGTGTTTCTCATGTCACGGCCATGTTGTTGTCAGTGTCACAGTGAGGTGACAACTGCAGGTGGAAACTGAAACAAACTGAAAAGGAAAAAAAAAAAAACTGTTGTTCGTCAAACGAAAGGGACAAAGAATTTTATGATGAGACACACCGTGACATGTGTCAACTCAACCTCTTGGTCCTTGTGTGGCGAGTGAAATTGTGTCCTTTGCTGGGTTCCTGATTTCATGACCGCACGGTCTCCCCCAGACACATGCGTGTATACACTCACACACACACACACGTGTGCATGCACGCAAACACACACACACACACACACATGCACGCACTTCCCTGTGTTTCTTCAACTATGTCTGGTTGTGAGTAAACCTGTTTCTTCCTAACCATTTCTCTCCATGTCTGAGGTGTCTGTGACTCTCTCGTGCTCTCTTTTTTCTTTCTTTTTTTTTTTTCTTTGCTTTGCTTTCTTTTCCATAATGATTGGAAAGTAAACTGAAAGGATTTGTGTTCCAGGCACTTTGTTTCCTTGCGTAGAATTTGTGTCCTGTTAACAGCCTGAAAAAAGAACATGTTCTGAATACTGAAACGGTCAGTATGAGAGAGATGTGTCCACCTGATGCAATCTTTCACAGAACTTGTTTCATGTGATTTTTTTCTTTTCTTTTTATCTGAGTACATTTCCTGTACATGATTGTCAGCACAGCTTCATGTAGGTTTGACGTATATATAGAGATTGTTCGATTGTTTGCATGGAATGAGGGAAGGAAGGAAGGAAAGAAGGAATTAAGTTAAGAGGACATGAATAACACAGCTGATCAAAATGTGCAGGAGATTTTTTTTTTCTTACCAAAGTATTGTATTGTTACACTATCATTTATCTTTTTTTTTTTTTCTTTCTTTCTGCGTACGCAGGCTGATACTCCTGCGGACACTGGCTGTATAGACAGGCAGTGGAGTTTGTGTGTATGAGCATTTTTTTATCCAGCCATTCTCCATCTTCAGGGAAATGTTTTATCTAACACACAGATCCTTGACTCCTGCAGTTAACACACTTGAATGCCGAAGACTGTTTACGATTGAAAACAAGACATCATCACAAAAATACAGAATTTGTAGTTAAGACAAATAGAATTTTGAAGGTAATGATTTTTTTCTTAGTGCTTTGGTTGCTTTTTTTGGCATTGATGTTCTACCACATTAAAAAAAAAAAAAAAAAAAGTTCTTTTTAATGCATAAATTAGTAAGGAGATCATTATTAAACAAAAAATATAGACAAATAAATGAAGTTTGACTAATTGTATAAGGGGGGGGGGGGGGGGATACGAATAGAAGATTGATTGTGCTTGTGACATGTATACGGAATGCCATATGTCAAAAAAAACACAAAAAATGAAAAAAGAAAAAAAAAAGAAAAGAAGAAGAAAGAAAGAAAAAGCAACAGCAGGTCACATTCATCAACAGTGAACACACACACACACACACAACCAGAAGACAACACTTTACTTCCCACAGTCAGCAGCACACCACAAGCTAGGGAGACCATGATGTCTCTGGTTGAATCTGTCTAGTCCTACTGCTTCTTCTCTTTTTTTTTTTAAGGGGGGGGGGGGGGGGGAGAAGAAAAAGGGGTTGAAGAGGGGGGGAAAGGGGTGGGGGGGGGGGAGGGGGGATTGGTGGAGAGTGAAGCAGCAGACAAGATTGTGGGAAGGGTATAACACAAGGAGCAGCCATGGTGGGTGGGATGGTGGCGGCGCAGCAGGACCAAAAATTGGTGATGGTAGCACTCACTGATCAATACACACACAGTGAGGCAGACACTTGGAGTGGTGGTTGGGGTGGGGTGGGGGGTGGTGAGGGTTGGAGAGGGGGAGAGAGAGGGGGGGGGGGGGGGAGCCAGAGTTTGACAGAACCCATTGCCAGACATGGAAACTGGTCCTTATGGTGGGGGAGGGGGGAGGAGGGGGGTGGAAAAAGGAAGTGGGGGGGGGGGGGGGGGGGGGGCTGGGGAGGAGGGTAGGGAGGGAGGTCACTGCTTCAACAGTAGATTGGTGTGGCTTTTTCACACCACCACCACTCCACTTCTTCTTCTGTCCCTGTCTGGTTTGACTGACTACCCCAGGACTTCACTGCCCTCCCCTCCTCCCCCTACCCCCCCCCCCATCCCCCCCACCCCCCCCCCCCCCTCTCTCTCCTCTCTCTCTCTTTCGCCTTGATCTCTGGTTCCCCTCAGTTCTCCACCCCCCCCCCACCCCTCCCTTATTTCCTTCTCATCCCCTGCCCCACCTTCCTCATCTTTACTTGGCTGCTTTTTTTTTTTCTTTTTTTTTCTTTTTTTTTTTTTTTTTGGGGGGAGGTGTTAGTGAGTTTCCTTTCTTTGCCTCATCCTCCAGTCTGTGGTTGACAAACGTGATGATATGGGGCCCAGGAGAGCTGAGCTCAAGAAGACTGTGTGTGTGTGTGTGTGTGTGTACATCTGTGTGTGTGTGTGTATGTTTGTGTGTGCGTGTGTGTTTGTGTGTGTGTGCATGTGTGAGTGTGTGTGTGTGAGTGTGTGGTGTGTATCTGTGTGTGTGTGTGTGTGTGTGTGAGAGAGAGAGGAGAGAGAGAGAGATAGAGAGAGAGAGAGAGGGACCATGATCAGTGAATAGTGGATGACTACTGCGGTCATTGACCTGTAAGTTTTAGGTTGGCCTTGTCCCATGTTCTATTCATTTGTTTGGGGGGGGGGGGGGGGGGGGGGGGGGGGGGGGCTGGGCCTCTAACCTCCTTTTTTCCCCCACATGAAAAAAAATCTTTTTTTTTGAAAGGAAGGGCCTCCATTCTCTTCTTTTTTTTTTTACTCCTATCTTTGTTTTTTTTCTTTCTTTCCCAAACAAGTAACCCACTCAAAGGACTGGTATGGTGTAGGTGGTGACTGGAAGGGCGGTCCAGCCCGCTGAACAGTTCTCTGGCAGCGCACAGTGAATGTGTGGTCAGGAGGTGCATACTAGTGACCTGGACCAGTGAATGACCAGGACTCGAGCCAAGGCCAAGGATGGGAAGTGGGAGGGGAGATCACCTATCCTCTGCCCCTCCATGCCGGGGTGTTGTGAAAGGCGCACAGTGCAGGCTAGCTGAGCAGGGGGATCATCAATAAGCCAATGGCTGGGGGACCGATTCACCCTGCTGTCCGGCCCATTGATTTTACCTTGAGGGCATAGTCGGGCGTTTACCGATCACATCCCAGGGTCAATACGTCCCACTGTGTACTGTTCCCTCCACCCACCACCCCCCCACCCCCACCCCACCCCCCCCCCCAACCCACCACCCACCCCCCAAGAAAAAAAAGCAACAACATTGTTTTCCCACCTCTGGGTATTGCCTGAAAGCCATCTTGGATTCTCGCGCCTGAAAGAAGTTGTATTCGTAAATGCCATGTGTGACAATAGACCCAAAACAACAAGAGTAACAAGAAACAAAAACGAGCAAAAAGAAAAGAATTAGACAACTACCATGTGAGTTAAGTTGCTGGGTTAGGCAGGCAGTTGTGGTCTACATTGAATTACCAGGAGTTCATTTGTGTATGATGCATAGGTCGTAGTGTTAAGTGTTTCCATTCCCGTTTTCAAACATTTTGGATCTGTATTGCTAGCAGTAAGAATATCAATGATTGTTTTGTTGTTTGTTTTGTTTGAGTTGGGGATGATTATCTTTGTTTTCGGTGCTGCATTTCCTTACGAAATTTTCAGTAGATCTTGCACAGCCAGTGTAAATAATGAAGAGTCCACATTAAGTCATATCTCATGAATTTTCCCCCCCTTTTTGTATGTTAGAAACGACACGGTCCATTATCATTCAGAAAGTGTGGGAAACAGTGAACACCGGTTGAAATCCATTTGTGTGACAAATTTTCTTCCTACTTAAAGTTGCTGTTAAGAAATACTGTTCAATAAGTAATTCATAAAAAAAAAAAATTCCGTTTCCGTTTTATTAGAAAAGCAGCATTAGAACCATGCTTTGACGTTTACATAACCTCTCACATATCACCTGTCACCTTGTCCCAAAGTCTTGAAGACCATTGGGGCACCCATACAAGACTTTTGCAACCAGCTTCCTCCACTCCTCCCAATTCTCAGACAGCTCAGGCAGTGGCTGAGTGTGAGGCCAGTCCATGTGCATAACCACAGTGTTGGCCAAATCTGGTGTATATCATATACTCATTCAGCATTGCTTTGGACTCGTTTGTAGTATAGTTTGTATGGCTGGCTTGTTTTCAGCTAAGCTGCATTTGATGTCAGTCTTCAAGGTCTGTGACAAGCAGAAATAAGAAAGAAAATGTTCAGGTATAACAAGTGTTCAGTTATTTATGAAGATGACTGGGCAAAGATGGGTACACCAATACAAAGGAAAATGTTTAAGATGAAAATATGTACAAACTCTTCATCCTTGAGTATCTGGGTGTATATTCTCCACAGCAGAAATCATGGTGTTTGTTATGAAAACATATATACAAACTCTTCACCTTTCGATATTTGGGTGTATATTCTCCACAGCAGAGATCGTGGTATTTGTTATGAAGACATGTATGTAAACTCTTCACCTTTCGATATTTGGGCATGTTGTCTCCACAGCAGAAATGGTGGTATTGTTGTGAAAACATGTATAAACTCTTCACCTTTCAATATTTGGGGCGTATTGTCTTCCATAGCAGAAATTGTGGTATTTGCACAGCAGGTATCGTAGTATTTGCACAGCAGAAATCATGGTTATTGCACAGCAGAAATGGTGGTATTTTCACAGCAGAAATGGTGGTATTTGCACAACAGAAATGGTGGTATTTGCACAGCAGGAATCATGGTATTTTCACAGCAGAAATCGCGGTATTTGCACAGCAGAAATCATGGTATTTGTTATGAAAAACATGTATATATAAACTCTTCACCGCAGAAAGTGGCATTGCATGAAGCTGATGTGAAATGTTTGAAGACAGGAGTACTGTGAGTGCTGGATGTTGTGGTTGTTGCAGGCTGATGGACAAACTGCTGGTGGTGTGCCCAATGTGGACTACTGTGAGGAGGTGTTGCCACGCTGTGAGCTGGAGTCCATCTACTGACACAGGTGGGCGGGCTTTGTTGTTTGACCTTGTTTCTGAGTAACGGACCGACACTGGTGAAACTCCTTTTAGGACTCTGTCTCTCCTGTAACTGACTGACCTAGTTAAAAACTCCCATCTAGGACTTTGTT
>JADBJO010019392.1:0-33360 GCA_016801955.1 Conus betulinus | reverse complement strand
TGTGTACTGGTGGGAAAATTTGTATTATTCTTATTATAGTGGGGAAGAATAATGTGACGGGTGAAGGTTAATTCGTTTGGTTTCATGTGTAGCTATTTGCACCGGTAGGAGTGTTCTTCATTGTCCATTTGGTCTTTACTACGTGGATCAAAAAAAAAAAAAACAAAACAACAAAAAAAAACAAAAAAAAAACAACCGAATAAGAAGATAATCGCGGCGCATTATCACTTTTGTACCTGCTGTGCATGTACCCATGGTGGGCGTGAAGGCTTTCTGACAGGTCGGATTATGTTTTGTTGGTACGTGTACAGATATTCTTGGCGCTTATACACAACATTTTCTTTTCTCGCTCAAAAAGAAACCCAGAATTTGGCGGGCGTGGCTGTATCTGTGACTGAATGGCTGTATTGTATATCCGTGTCAGTGACTATGTGATCTGGTACATGTGTAAAGATGGTAAGTTCCTGTTTGCGTTTTCGTTCATCCTATATTTTCTTTTAAAGTTCTTATTTTTCTGTGTATTTTTTCTTCGTATTTTTTTTTTTTTTTCCCATTAATCTCATGTTGTTGTTTTTTTTAAGTAGTCATAACAACAATGATAACATAATGATAACAATAGTAATGATAATGATAATAATATACTACCAATGATAATAATAGTGGTCATAATAATATGATGATAATAATAAACAATAATAGCAATAATAATAATAATGATAATGACAGTAGTAGCAGTAATAATCATAATAATAATCATTACAACAATAATAATAACTGCCATCTTAGAGCTGCTATCACACAGATATATCCATACACACACTACCTCATACTTGGGTGAGTTGGTGTTTGCAAGCACGTATGACACATGAAAGCGCGCATGCGTGCACACATAGGCAGTCGTGTGCATGTTCACTCATACACACATGCACCAAAACGCGCGTACGCTCCACTCTCACGAACGGACACACACACACACACACACACACACACACCACACACACACACACCACACACACACAAATACACGCAGACACACGTTCAGGTAGCTATATTTGTGGCGCTGACCTTGTCTGCCGTGGCAAAGTGCTTACGCATCTTCATTGTATTTCATTTGGGTCTGTTAGCAAATACTCCAGATCCCACGCCAAAGAAACCACAGACGCTACAGAAGCAGCGTCTTTCGGGCGATACACCCAACCACTTTTTGTTCCCCCCCACTGGGTTCCCGGTCAGAGAGACTACCACACAAAACACAAAACATCTTTATGTGAGCTTGGCTACCATTCATTCTTCGTACCTTTGTTTCCTTTCTCTCTCTCTCTCTCCTCTCTCTCCTCCTCTCTCTCTCTCTCTCTCTCTCTCTCTCTCTCTCTATGGGAAAGCCCGCAGGATGACGAGTGTCTGGTAGAGGTGACTGTCAACAAGTGTTTTGTGCTGACTGCCGTGGGTCAGAAAAGAGGGCCCTGTGTCAATGAACATTGGACAAAACATCTGTGTTTACCTGGCGAATCCCCATGGAGGCGGCTTGGTACAGTACGTGGAGCGTGGGGCTCATGGGGCTCATGGAGTGATAGTAGGCTTGCCGAGAGTAAACAGCTGAAGGGCCCTGTGGTTTAAATCTCACCTCGTGCCTTCCCCTGTCATTATTAAAGAAGGTTTCGTCCATGTCACCCATCTCTCTCTCTCTCTCTCTCTCTCTCTCTCTCTCTCTCTCTCAGAGCTTTTCTCTCTCGGTCTCAGTCTGTCTGTCCATCTCTCTCTCCTCTCTCTCTCTCTCTCTCTCTCTCTCTCTCTCACGCGTCTCACACTCTCCCTACCATCTCTCTCTCTCCTCTCTCTCTCTCATCTCATCATCTTCTCTCTCATCCCCTCCTCTTCGTCCTCTCTCTCCTCCTCTCTCTCGCCTCTCTCTCTCTCTCTCTCGGGCCCAGTATAACATAACACTTCTTTCCTGTTCCAGTAAATGTAAAGGTGTTTCATTGTAACCCCGTCTGGCTTTATTTAGTCATCAGAAGACAGCATAACCGCAGCAGAGATGGTAACGAACGGTATTTCATCTTCAAATACCGTGGCATAATAGACCAAGTCGGGAGGGTAACAATATTTTTGTCAATTCTTTTGGTTACAGTACATAACATTAACGTGTTTTCCTCTCTCTCTCTAACCTCTCTCTCTCTCTTCTCTCTCTCTCGTCTCTCTCTCTCTCGTCCTCTCTCTCTCTCTCTCTCTCTGCTGTTTGGTGCATCAAAGAAATACCACATTGCACTTTTGAGAATAGGAGAGATACAAAGTTCACCCATAACAAAAAGCTTAACCCCTTTCCGTCTCTTTTCTTCCTTCCTGTCCATATGCCTCCATTTCCCGACCCCCACCCACCCCAATCTTCCATCCTACCCCCCTCCGTCACCTTCCATGTCCCACCACCTCCCTCATTCTCTGATCCCCATTCCCCCACCATCCCCTCCCATTGTCTTCCTCCCCCCACCCGCCTCTTCCATCCTCCTCCCTCTCTCTTTCCAACGTCCAGTTTGTTCAGTGCACACATATAATAGGTGTCATTTTGTGCATCACGTCTTACAAATGTGTGTGTGTGTTGTTGTGTGTGTGTGTGTGTGTGTGTGTGTGCGTGCCGCGCACGCCGCGTGTTTATTGTGTGTATGTGTGTGTACGTGTGTGTGTGTGTGGTTGGTATGGGGGAAGGGGGGGCGGGGAGGGGGGGGGGTGGGGAGGGCGTGGTTGTCACGTACACGCGCGCGCGTGTGTGTGTGTATGATGTGTGTGGTGAGTGGGATGGCGGGGCGTGTGGCTGGGAGGTGGAGTGGGGGGTGGGGGGGGGCGGGTGGGGAGTTCATGTATGGTGTGTGTGTGTGAGCTGCGTGTGTGTGGGTGTGTGTCGGTGTGTGTGGTGTGTCGTTCCGTTGAGGCGCACACTCCGTGCGCGCGTGATTCCCCCCTTCTGTTGACCCTCAGGCGTACGGCTGTGACGTCCATTCATCTCCATTCTCTCCAACATCATTGGAGATACGAACGAAACAAAGCCTTCTACCAATCGGAAGACTAGGTTACAATAGTCGACCGATCTCACACCGCCTCCACGCATACTATAAGACTATATAACAGTCCAAACGAAAAGATGAAGAGATAAATTAACACATTTTTTTTTTTAAAAACTCGGCTTCTGTAATGAAGAGATAAATTAACAGTAAAAACAAAAATTCGACTTCTGTACATGTGTAAACCCACTTTCTTCTCCGAAGATTGTCAACTTTTAAAGGCAGAGGATAGAAACACATTCGGTCTACACTCTGGCGACCTTTTTGCTGACTCTTGGGAAGAATTCCCCTACATCCTTTTCCATGCCCCCTAAATACTCATGCTCTCTGATTGTCTGTCCGTTCCTCGCCGCATTTCGCCAATTCTGGCCTTCTCGAGGTGAGATCCACAATATAAAAAGAGTGAGCCCACTGCTTTTGCAGCCATTCCATTCTCTCGGTGGAGAGAAGAGACCGTGGCTGAGTCCTCCTGAGAGGTCTACACCCACCCCCGTTCCGCCATCTCCACAATGAAGCTCATGCTTCTGCTAGGTGTCGTGGTGACGAGCGTCTATGCTGCCAGGGTGGCTGGTCCTCACTGCCCTTGTGTACACCAAATACTCCGTGGACCCCTTCTGTTGCAGCCAGTCCATCAGGCTTAGTGCCACTGGTAAGCAGTAGCGGAGTATACTTTAAGTTCGGTTTTGTCAGCTGGGGTTTGTTTTTTTTTTAAAACCACGAAGAAAGCCAAGGGCTGGTGCCAGAGAAGTTGTGTTAGTGTGTGGTTTGCAGCGCTGATCGGAGTGAT
Organism: Conus betulinus; assembly: GCA_016801955.1. Classification (NCBI taxonomy): domain Eukaryota; kingdom Metazoa; phylum Mollusca; class Gastropoda; order Neogastropoda; family Conidae; genus Conus; species Conus betulinus. The sequence continues at coordinate 29,520 of JADBJO010019392.1, read as the reverse complement.
TCGATTACTATAAAGTGAAGAGCGTACGAGAATGTTTATCGGACTCTTGGCTCCCTTGCTCCACGCCGAAAATGTTTAGTCTGTTTAGGAGTCAGCGTCTGGCATGATATTATATTTCCTTTCAGAACTATGAAAAACTTCATTCCTGAGTCTTTTCTTGCAGCTTCAAATCCAGGACTCAAAAGGAAAGGAACGTAAGTTGATGTGTGACTTTTATTCAGGAAATGAAAAGAAATGTTATGTGCATAACTTGATTTAGTACTAATATAACATTTCAATAAGCGATTCTTGATTGACCCACAATATACACACACGCGCACTGCGCCGCTGCGCGCGCACACACACACACACATACATACACACCACACACACACCGCCACAACACACACACGCACGATACACACATACACACGCGAACGCGCGCCGCGCGGCGCGCACGCAAATCGCGCTCACAGGAAAAAAGAAATGATGCCATGATTAATGCATGATCTGTCTCGAATTTTTAAATCAGTAGTGAATGCGTCCATTGAAAGGCGATGATGTCCAGTTATTTTTCATTTTGCTAGGCTAAAATCAGATGTACCAATCGTTTTGTAGCAATCGAGCCCACCTTCGACACCATTTTCTATGTTTCGTTCGCTTGTGGTTGGAACTTCCAGCGAGTGAATTATATGGTTTTTTTTTTTGGTTTTGTTTTTGACTTTTGTGTTGGACAGAGACAAATGGAGCGTTCGTTGTTGTGTTGTATTATTGTGTGATTGGGGTGGTTGTCACGACGATCAGTGATTGGGTTGTGACGATGAGCGATGGAAGTACTTACTATATTCTCATTACTCATGTCTCTACTGGTCCGACGGAGCGTTTCACTGGCAAGGGTGGGTTTCAAGGAGAAGATCGACGATCCTTTGTATTGTGCAGCTATGGGGATCGTAGCAATATCAACATGAGAAGTGTAGGGTAGTGCAACGTTTCATCTGTCACGAAGCAGAGAGGTAGAGGGGTATTACTGGTTTTTTTTCTTTTATCCTTAATAGGAGTTCATCGATTTTTTTTTTATTCTTAAATAGGATTTCATCGATTGTCTATAGTACCATTTTATTTTGGTGACCACTGTCTCTCAGCTGGTAGGGAAGAAAAGGTAGACTGCTATGGTCCCATTTTTGATATTGGTGTGCCCGTGCATTACGTCAATCACATGTCGCAAGCAAGAGAGCAGAAGAAACTTAGGGAGAACAGGGAGTTATTAAGAGACAGCGGAGAAAGATGAAACTTTGTTCGTTGGACCGAGGCGCTGCGAGAGCAGCCCGATATTGTTAGAGAGAAGGCGTACAAAAAGAGTGGAAATTGTCGGATGAGTGGTATGACAACCGTCTTTGTGTGAACCCATTCTTGCATCCAAGCAAATTATGGAGTCATCTTACTACTTGCCAGTTTCCATATCTTACATTGCAAGATCACCTCTAATCTTTTCAATCCAGTGCTGAATTATGTGCATGCATTTGCAGGTCATGAGCGTCTCTCTCCCTCTCGATTATCTCGTGGCTGGCGGCGATAGATAAAATAGAAGAGAGAGAAGAAAGTAGAAAGGATAGGGGAGAAGGTCGTCCGGTGGTCTCATCGGTTTCGCGGGTCTCGAGTGCGTCGTACAGTCTAGAATCCAGATCAGAAGGGGGAGTAGACCGTCCATACTCAGTCCGACGAGTCCTAGGAAAAGAGCTGAGGGTAAGGCGATTCGTCGCAGTGCGTATCTGCCGGTCGATTCTCTCTATGGGCACAGTCGGCAGATAATCTCGTGACCCGGGAGAGTGGGAGTACAACTGACCGTGTAGACGGTCAGTCAAGCTGCGCACGTTTGTAACTCTCTGCCAAGCGACCGATCCCGTAGCGTGAGGACGGGCATGCTCATGGGGTCAATGGTTAAGAGGTGAGGAAGGTTCAGACCTCCTGTGCAGGGGCCAGATCGGGCTAAGGCTCGAAAACACCCATAACTATCCTTACGGCTGATTGGGGTATGTGGCAGGTGAGTGAAAGTGTGATTTTGAGTGCGAGCCCTGGTTGCGTGCCAAGTATGCTGCGTCAGCGCTGTCCCACCGAACTCTATACTCGGTGTCACTACAGTAATCGATATATAGTCCAACGCCTATCGTCCATAACCCAAAAAAACACCAAAATATAGTCGCGAGGAATCTGCGGCAGGGGCTCACCTATATTAAATAAATACCAAAAGAAAGAATGAGGCTCCACAACAAATAAAGAAATAAGTAAGAAAAACTATACCACACAGATTCTGTAAGGCTCACATACGCCTTTCAGAGAGATGCCTTACTCTCTGAGTCTCGCTCTAAGATCCTCTCTACAACAGCTGGGGGAAATAAAGGTGGCGAGCTGACATATCCCCCAGAACCTGAGTGTGTCGGGTAGTTCAACCTGAGAGGACTCTTCCGCATCTTTTGGTTTGTTGCGTGCTCTGTTTCGTTATGGTTTTTTTGGGGTTTGGCACCAAGGTCGGAAGTCTTATCGTAAGTACTTTACCGTGGCCTTAAGGATGAGTCAAAATTGAGAAAATGCAATCGCGCATTTGCTTGGTTTGAACACTAGTGTGTTGTATGTATATGTAAAAAAAAAAAAAAAAAATCACGGGCGAGGTCTCAGGCTTGTGTGCCTGTCACCATAGTGATACTGACATGTGTTTCAAATTATATGGATGCGCTCTTTTACGAACTCATGCTGCAAGAAAAAAAAAAAAAAAAAAAAAATGATAAGGTTCTAAGCATAATAAGATGGAAGACTACAGGAGTCTTGAGGGTGCACCACAATCAGCACGCAAACCATCAAACTCACCAGCTGAAAACAGGAGGACACACGCACACACAAAAAAAGACTGGAAATGCACACAGACTGCACGCGAGAAGACCACCAACACCCACACAAGAAGGTTAAATTAGGTTGTTCCCAAAGAATCCAATTTTTTGAATACACAGAAACTAGTGCTTACTGTGTGTGTCCCGCGTTGCGCTCACGGCATTTGGCTAGTAAAACCAAAGGACTATCTTAATGAATAGGAATAAACAAACGCCCCGGAAATCATTTCAATTCCGAGGTCGCCACAAACTTTTTCTATCACAAACTTCTCAAACAACCCACCCGCCGGTTCCGTTTGTTGTTGTTGGCGGCATTTAAATGCGAAAAAATTAAAAAGTATACGACGAGGGGTCTGATCTAAAGTGGATTGTTGTAAGAGGGAGGCAGGAGATGAGCGGTGTGGTGGTGGCTGCACTTGTTTGTGCCCCACTATGGAGTTTGTAGGCAACGCTGTGGTTCTCGCAAGGTTCCGGGGGGGTGGGTGGGTCACTTTCGGACTGGGGCAGGCTCAGTTTATGTTCCCTGCGGGTTTGGATCGTTGATGTTTGACATGAGTTAGGCTGATGGTCGTGGCCCGAGCGGTTTCGCAAGTACCGAGATTTAGGGGTGTGCCTGGGTGGGGGAGCTGGATCTGAAGCGTTGAGCGTGACGGAGTGGTGCCTTGGGGGTACTGGGGAAAGGGAGACTACAAGGAGTGTTATGTTTGGAGTGATTGGGGCGTGTTGGGTGGGGGTGGTGGGTGTTGTGGGGTGGGGTGTGTGGTGGGGGGGGTGTGGTTGTGGGGGGTGTGTGGTGTTGTGTGTTTTTGCGTCTGCGGGGGCCGGCTGCGCCTGTGGGAGTGTATGGGGTCTGTTGCGTTTGGGCCGGTGTGGTGGGGGTGTGGGGGGTGGGTATTGTGGGGGTGATGGGAGACCGAAGAAGAGGGGCGGCGGGTGTAAGGAGGAAGAGAGGAATTTGGAGATGAGTCAAATGATATACTGGAAGAAAAAGGTAGAGAACAGGAACGTAGGGAGTAAAAAAACAGAGGTAGCGAAAGACGAGAAGGGGAGAAGGTGGGTGAAGGAAAAATGGGAGAGACGAGAAGCGAGGAAAAGGCGGAAGGGATGAGGGGGAAGCAAAAAGAGCGCTACAGGGCCGGGACCGACCACGGAACTGCCAGGGGGAGGCGGGTGGCGGAAAAAGAGGAATGCTAATCAAAGGGGACAGGGGGCGTGGGGGCGTGCGAGGCGTCGCAAGGGCAGGGGCGAGAGCTGGGGGCAAATGAAGAGGATGTGGGTAGTAAAAAAAAACGGGGGGGTGTGGGGTGCAAGCGCGGCCAAGATGGGAAACATCAACAATGAAACAGGGTGGGTGAATGGGGGGAAGGAGAAAAGTGGGGGGTTCAGGGTACGGAATGCCGATGTGGTGTGGGAATTTGGGTGGTATACGGTGGGGCATCAATTGTGGTGTCGCGCCACGGCGGAAAGGTCTCGTCGCTCCGCAGTCCCTCTTCATATTCTTTTAAATGCAATCACTTTTTTTTCCCTTCAGTCGATCTCCTGTCTGGCCATCAATAGCATTGTGGCCGTTTGTGAACCCCGTTTTGTGCATGTTACAACCACACGTCAAAGGGCTTAACTAGGGAGGTGTGGGGGGGTGGGTGAGGGGGGGGGGGGTCGGCGATCCTCCACAGGTCGAGACAGGGGGAGGGGGGGGGGGGGGGGTCGGCCCCCTTTGCCCTTGCCACCGTATCGGTGGGATAAAATATATAAGAGGGGGGGGGGGGGGCCAATCGCACACCAGACTTTAACACTACAAATGAGGTGTGAAAGTACATGCAGGTCTGAGTCCCAACCTGGGTCAATATATCTATATAATTTTTTTTTTTGTGCCTTGAGGTCCAGACCAATGTGGGGGGTGAGGTTTCTTGTTAAATATACAGACATGGACCCTTCTCGCATCCTGCGGCTGCTTCACAAGGATGCTGTATCCCCTGGGCTCATTGGGGGTTGAAAAGTTTAAGACAAAAAATCCTCTTTATCCCGCCCTTGGGTGGGGTCCGGACTGGGCGTCGGCGGTTGAAGTGTTTGTATAGGGCAATCTGCGCCTGGTCCAGGCAGCGAGTTTGGCTGAAATCTGGAATATGTTCCTGTTTGCGGTAAGCTTTACCTGACGGGAGGGTTCAACATAGAGACTAACGCAGCGTGGTACACGGGAGGGAGAGGGGGGGGGGGGGGCGGTTTTGCCCGTGGTCCACATGCACAGAAACACACAGCAAGACCGTGGGAGGAGGCGACGGAGGGCCGGCGGCGCGTACGACGCTGGAGCGCGCACACACAGTGCACACGACAGGCATCACAACAGGCAACGTGGCACAGGACAACACAGACACTAGCACGGTTAGTTGGTAATCTAGGTCAAAATTATTGTTGTAATCCTAAAAGGTATTGTTTTTGAGCTTTTGGTCTTTAACCCACACGGACGACCTCACAGGGCGACACAACACACACAGGGGCACACAAGCACACGGGGGGGGGGGGGGGGGGGGCACCACGGCAGCGCACTGGACGGAGCCACGGCCCTGGACTACATGGTACAACAGGGGAGGAGGAGGAGAGGGGCGACCGGGTCTGGGAGGACAGTGGGGGGTGGGGGAGGGCAGGGGGTGGGGGATCCAAATGGGGCACGGCTCACGGAGTGGGGGGGGGGACAGGGTGTGGGGGGTCGCACCATGGTATACAGAACAAGGGACAAGTGCGGGGGGGGGGGAACGGAGGGGCGCGGGTGGGGGTGGGGGGGGGTGGGGAGGGGCGGGCTGACGGAGTGAAGGTGGGGTGGGGGGGGGGGGGGGTGGGTGAGGGGGGGGGAGGCGGGGAGGATGGCGAAGCAGGGAGGCGTATCGAGGGACGGGGGGGGGGAGATGGTGGGGGACGGAGCAGACAGTGCAGAGGGGGGGGTGGGGGGGGGGTGGGGGGGAGGGGGGGGGGTGGGGGCGGAGTGCCAGCTGGGGGGGGTGGGGGGGGGGGTGGGGGTGTCACGTGGGGGAGGGCGACGGGGGCGAGCGGGCCACCACCGGGGACACCAACGCACGCATCACACAAGCATGCGCAACAACACACACACACACACAGAACACACCACACACACACACCCACACACCCACGACCATACACACACACCACACCACCACACAACAGACGCCTTTTGGTACCACACACCTGTGTACTTTCACGAGTTTCTAACCTTCTTTTCCTTCCTTTTTCTTTTTACCTTTTTTCCTTTCCTAGATTGTTCGTTTCATCTTTATGCTGTAGTTGGGTTTAACATATCAGTGTAGGAGGAATGCAAGAACAACCCATGCACACTTGACACAAATAAACAAACCCACAAACGACCAAGTAACAAACAAACAACGAACAACACAAGGGACACACAACACAACAACAACAACAACAACATACAAACAGCCAATGGTGGGTAAAAACCCCACATCTAACGAACGAACAACCCACACACCAAGAGGACAATTTGTAAAGCGCTTGACTATGACGAACCCGCAGAGCAACAAGAAACCCATGTACAGATAGGTGCATCTGTGAAATCCGATTCTTGGCCATGATGGCCAGCTGAAATCAGTGGTGTTTGTTGGTGGAGTGTTAGGGCACCAAGAAAACCCCTGGCAATTAATTATGAAATCAGTCTGCCCCTCCCCTGCTCATTGTTATAGTTGATGTATTCAGGGGAGACGGGCACACAAGCAACCCAGCGGCAGCAATCGAGATGTATTAAATCAGGATGCGGGCTTGGGGGAGGAATGGAAGAGGGTGGCAGCCCTGGTCCTTATATCAGTTTATTATGTGGTTATGAGTTAGGGGCACCAAGAAAACCCGACCGCTAGTAGGGGGTAGTGAAGGATCTCTGGGGTTGCCTACTGGGGGGGAGGAGGGTGGAGAAGGGAGGTTGAGGAGAAGAGGGGGCCCCTTAAGGGTAGATGTGATGTGGTGATTGTATCCTAGGGCTGGGTTCCAATATTCTGGGAAGCAAAAGGTGGAAAAGATGCAGAATGCGTGGTCAAGAGACAGGGATAAGGCAGAAAAAACTGTTGGGGGGGTTGGGGGGTGGCACAAAGAAAAAGTAACAGAAAACAAGGCTTTGAGTACGAAGAACAGGGGTTTGAGGGGTAGGTGGGGGAGGTACGGAAGGTGGTGAAGAAAGAATGAAGGGGTTGCGGTGGAGTGCTGTAGGGAAACAGCGGGGGGGGAATAGGGAAAAAACGCGTGGAACGCAGCATCCCCGCAAACAAACAAACAACAAAAACAATAGGGATTGAGGTGCGAGAGCCGCGGGTAAGTCGTGCGGTGAACGGTGGCTGCAAGAGCTCAGGTCTAGGGATTGGCTTCCCGAATGTGTGGAGGTGCAGAGGTGAAATATAACTGGTGCCTTCACCAGAAGAGACTGTGGTGGGCGACCAAATGTATGGGGTCGAGGTCTTTCCGTATGAAAGAGTCTGGTTGCGTTGAGTAGGGGTGGCCTAGTTTCGATGTTTGGTCACGTACAGTAGAGTCTGTCCGAGTGCTGTCACAGGACGAAACGTGTACGTACCTGTGCACAGTGTTCACAACTTGGTAAGTATGACAGAAACAGAACCACCCTCAGCCTTTGGAGATCCAGTCCAAAGGGATCGTTGATAATGTTATTTGGCTCGAGAAGTGTAGAACAACAGGGAACAAACATCTTTGTTGGACCATCTTCTAGTGTTTTCAGATACTCATTGCCCCACCGCACAGTGGTCAATAACATTCTTCCCCGTGAGTGTGGCTTTTGTTTTTTTTATTTTTTTTTTTTTTTTTTTTTTTCTTTTTTTCGTTTTTTTTTTTTTTTTTTTTTTTTTCTTTTTTTTTTTTTTTTTTTTTTTTTTTTTTTTTTTTTTTTTTTCTTTTTATCCTCTTGTTAGAAAAACAACCACACACCCAAACCGAGCATCAAAAACCCGAACTTTTAGTTTTTTTTGTCGTTCCCCCCAGGGTGGGTGGGGGGGGGGGGGGTCAAGGTGGGTGGGGTATTGGGGGGGTGGTGGGTACATTACAGGGGTGGGGGGGGTAGGAGTAGAGGTGGGTGGTGGATGGGGGGTGGGAATATAAGGCTCGGTTGGGGGGGGGGGTGGCTTGGGCCTCCATATATTTTCAGATGTTTAGACGGAGGAAGGGTCCTAAAAGAAAAAAGAAAGAAATAAAATTGGTCCTAGGAGGGGGACATTAACATTCGGTGTTTGTTGTAGTGAACAAAATACACATCTACTGCTGTTTCGTCTTTCCGAAGAAAGGGGTGTAGTGGTGAGAAAACCGATTAAAGTTAATCTTCCTGCCTAATCCGGCCCGTAGGGGCAAAGACTGTCGGAGGCTCGCTGATACCAGTGGGCACGGCATGAGTGAGGAAGGCGGATACCATCCACATTGGATCCCCAAATCACATGGGGGATCGAATTTGTCAATAGTCCAGAAATCAAGCTTATGAAATTGGGCCCTCCTGAGGAAATATTTACTCAGTGGCTTGGTTAGCAAAATTAATATGACTGTGCCATACACACACAATCAAAATCCAGTAGTTTCCTTTCACCCCCTCGAAAAAACAAATAAGAAAAGCACACAGACAAAACAGCAGAGCAGCATGCAGCAGCACGCCAGCAGCATCGAACAACAACAGCAACAACACCACCAACGACACGAGGACAACAGCATGCAGAAGTAGCACAAAATCAACAACAACAAGGAAACATCATCAACAAGAACAACATAGCAATCAGCAGGCACAACAACAAGCAACTGCGCGAACACGACCAACAACAATCTGAGCAACACCAACATAAAGTATTGGAAAGAGATTACCGTGTCGAGTGCAAATAGTTGAGTGACAGGGTGACGGGTGGTGAATAAATGCGGGTCGCGGCACAATTGCATGAATTGTGTTATACGTCGACTGGTAGTTGTAGTGATCGGATGCGGCCCTGGGTAAAGCCAGGGGTGCAGGCCTTTCACATTAATCTAGAATGGACGGGGAGCAAGATATCAGGGATTGCGACATAATATGGGGGGGGTGGGGGGGTCGATTGATTTAGACATAATGTTGACCGGGGTCAGGGGTAATTGCGTGGAAGGGAGGATATGGGGGCAGGTGGGCGGACTAGAGCGCGAGGGTGCCGGGTTAGTTGAGCACTCGCCTCTCACAAAGCGATGTCATTTATCGCTGTGTACGGTGGTCCCACGGGGGGCCTCGATTTTTTCGTCGTGCTTGTTTTTAATCGTGGGGGGGGTGCCGGGGAGCTCAGTGTGTGGTTCATGGCTGGTTTAGAGGCTTGGGGACGCACAAGCCGCCTTGTCAATTTTGGGCGTAAGGGCAGGGGTGAATGTGGGTGGGCTGATCGGGGGTAATGTTTACATTGATTGTTGAGTTCGCCGTTGCCGCAAGGGGGAAAGCTGGCGGGTGAGTAACGGCGGGCTTGGAGGTGGGTGGTGGTAGTTGTGGGGGGGGGGCGGGTTGGTGGGTGTTTTTGTTGTGTGGGTGTGTGGGGTGTGTGTGTGAAGATAGCGAGGAGAGTAGAGAGAGAGAGAGAGCAGATTCGTATGATTTGTTTTTTGCACTTGTGGGTGCGGAGAGAATGAGGCTATGGGGAAGGTGGTTTTTGTGCCCTAGGACGGTGGGACGTAGAGGGACGTAGTGGGCGTAAGCGGCTCTTGCATATCTTAATATATGTGGGGGGCAGGTCACTCCTGTCACAGTCGTTTTAGGCTTTTTGTTGCGGAAGAGCTGATGGCCACGGGGCGCGTTTCGTATGGGAAAGCATTGGCCCATAAAGGGATGGTGCGCGGGGGGGGGGCGGGGTGTCTATTTTTGCGTTTAATTCTAAGCTGTCTTGACATTTTTTGAATAAAATGTTCACGGTCTTGGGTTGTTAAAACTTCTGATCAGGTACGAAAATTGACGCATAGGGGCTTTCTACACTTAGAATGGTGCCAGTGTGGCCGTGCTTAGGAGGTCTTCTTCCTTTAAAAACGAAATTGTGGGATAGAACGGTGTCAGACGAACCGGCTGGGCCTGGGTGGGGTTGTGTGTGGGTGTGTTGTGGGTGTGTTTTTTGTTGATGGGGGTGTGGTGGAGTGAGGTGTGGGGTGTGATGGGGGTGTTGGGGGGGGGGGGAGTGGCATGAGTTAATCAGTACAGCCACAGGGTGGGTGGTGAGGGTGGTAGGAATCTTACAAGATGTAAAGGGTGTTGTTTCCAGAAAAAAAAATTCGGTCATTCATTGTTGTTGTGTGGTGTGGGTGTTGTATGTGGGTGTGGGTGACATAGGCGTTGGTGGCACAGTCACGTTTGGTCCTGGGGGGGGGGGTGCGTCGTGGGGTCAATAGGCCGCGTGTTGCTGGGTCTACCCTAATCATATCCACACAACAAGGTCGTATGTTTAAAAAGTATAGTGGTTATGGCAACTGCAAACGACACTCCCATGTGGTGTGGGGTGTGGGTGGGTGGTTGTTGTGCGCCGCGCGCGCGCGCGGCGTACGCGTCTTGCTGTGCGTGCGGGCGTACGTGGGTCTGCGTTTCAGGTCAGTGTTCTGCTATGTCTAAACGCGCTGGTTTCTGGTCTACCCCATCAGTATCCACGACAAGCGATACTATTGCTGGTGCGGAGTCTAGAGCCGGCATGAACCACAACTCGGTTCTCCGGTAGCATTTACTTGGGTGTGGTACCGGGTGTGCGGGCTGGGGAACAGTACCACCCACAGACTTGAGCAGGGGCTGGTGCCGAAGAGTCCCCTTTATGTCTTGGGAGCAAAGGCCGCTGGCCCACAGCCAACCGCGCTAGCCATTGTAAACTCATCCTGTCCATTAGGCGGAGAGCGGTCCTTGGGGGGTAGTGTGGTGGACCATGGGGCAAGAGCAAGAAGCAATAGCGAAACAGTATCACAGTTGTTATGCGGTAGGAACCGTAAGTCATAAATAGTGAACCGTTTGACCCGGCGGTGCGGAGGCGAGTTGGTCTTGCGGTCAAGAGAGGCAAAAGAGTCGCAGCCAGAGTGGTGTTCTGGTTGTATAACCGATCGGTCCGACCAGGTGGAGTTTGGGACACATAGTTCAGTGGGGTTTTGGGACGCAGAGCGTGCCCCGGGTCGGGACGCAGCACCAATAACTCTTTTTATCGCCCTTTCACACTAATAGATCCTCAACGTTAGGCTCAAGATGTCCCCTAACTTTTATACGTCTCATAGTTTTAAGGTTGTTTCAACACCGTTGGTCTCTCCAACCCTTTCGTTGTTGTGGATTCTACTACCGTCCTGCGCGGCTTCGGGCGTTGGTTTGTGGTTTTGGAACCGTTTGAGATGAGACAACACCCCCACAGAATAATGGCGTGGTATTCGCGATTTGAACGCCATGGGGGCGTCACCTCACACGAACAGACCATTCAGGTCCAAGACGGTAAAAGATTGAGAAACAGGCACAAGAAGATTCTGTACGAATGATGAGACTGGATATATCATTAAAGCCGTGAGAGTACCGCTAACATGGTGTTTATAAAAATAACAAGTGAAGGTGTGGTAGGGGTATATGTAATTATTTAACGATTCCACCAGTGTTTGGTTTTGTTGCAAGCACGACTCACAGATGACAGATGGGACGGCAATTTTTTTGTTTTTTGGGTTAAATACTGCTTAATTGTTCAGAAGTCTGATTAGGAGGGTTTTTTTTGTTATGGCCGTCACTGTATGGTAGTACCATGCACAGAACATTGGGTTCGATGTATGGTCGAAATACTTTTACGACAGTTTCGGTTTTTCTTTTCCTGTTTTGCATCTCGATCACGGGTAGGTTTCAGAGGTAAGAGGTTCATTTTCGACCACCGCTGTGTTTTCGTGTCTTTATGTTTTTTCGTATATGTGTATACTGCTTCACGTTAAGGATTGAGATCCCCTGTTAAGGTATAAGTTACTGTGTATATACAGAAATTCTAAACATTAAAATTCAAGTTCCGAAGTATTATTTGAAAATTCTATGATTGCTTGGCTACTGCAAGTGGTGTGCTTTCAAAATCGGATAGTATGTCACCGTTAAAGAGGTGTTTACCAACGTTTTCAAGTAGTTTTTCCCAGCAGGCGAATGGCGATCGCTTTAAAAGTAAACGGTATCATTCAAGCGAGGGGGAAAGATGCATAAGCAGTCGGGCGCTTGTTGTGATCTGGGGGTGCCACAAATAAGTAGCCCGTCGTGGAGAGAGATAGGGCCTGAATACGTTTGTGTTGTCGCTTGTCAGAAAACTAGGTACAGCCCGAGGAAGAGGGGCAACAGAAAGAGGCCGACGGGAAACCACCCGCCGGCCATTACTACTTTTCTACCACTACTATTACCACATCAAAAAAAATCATATTTGTTTATGGTCCTATGATAATCATGGAGGAGGCGTAATTGGGACATGGACGGTACAGCACTAACACAACACTAGTAATCGAATGTTTTTTTTTAGTCCCATGCCGACGCAAATGAGCTATTCTAGAACGAAAGAGAGGGCTCGTCACTTACGTGACTGCGTTGGAGTCATTGGCACTATTCGTTTAAAAACAACCACACCAATAGACAATGAACTGGACACACAGCATAATAATAATTTTGTATTATTATTGATTATTATCACAAAATTCCTTATTTATTCCTTATTACTAAGGTTAGTACGCTACGTACTGTGGACATTCTGGGTAGTTTCTGTGTGGCTGGTCTGCTAAAAAGGGGGGAAATAAGAAGAAAGCTAAGTCTGTCTGCTCTCAGCTTTACTCATCATTTAGCCCATTAACTGCTTTGTCACGGTCCATTTCAGGGCCATGTTTTCCTCCTAGCTGGCAGGATCAGGCGTCCATAACTGCTGTCGCCGTCGTTGGCAGTGAACCCCCAAAGCCCATAGCCGACCTGCCAGACGGGGCCAAAGACAAACAACACCGACTGTACCCACTCGGTTCAGGTGCGCATCCACAACAACAGGGAAAAACCGGTGCAACTGAGGGCCCTCACAAATAACGACAACGCTACGACGCTACAGCAAAACATCACCCGACAAATCTCCTCCGAGTAGGTTTTCATTGTTGTTTGTATTGTGCTGAGGCGAGAGAGAGGGAGAGGGAGAGCGAGAGTGGACAGAAACATTGGCATACCAGGAGGCTTCCTCCCCGTTTTGAGAATAGGGTCCTTTTCGGTAGATCCAGCCATTTCATTGAATAGACCTCGTGGCAACGCCGAACCGCCAGAAAAAAAAAAGTCACGGCAAGTTTAAAAAAAAAGTACTTGACCGATAGAAATTTTTACATAATAACACTCGTCGTCACCACGCTAGATGCTCAGAGGGGGGGGGCTGTGTTCCCGCAAGGGAGTTCCGGGACCACGCAAAAAAAAACAACTCAAGTCCAATACACTGGAGGGTAGAACAAGTTTTCTTTTGGGTCGTTCCAGTCACCACTTCTCCCTATCCAGCTGTTTCCTATTTTTCGTGCTAGGGGCGCGGTGTATTCTCTAGCGCCGCATGTGTGTGTGGGTGTGTTTGTGTGTTGTGTGTGTGTGTGTGTGTTGTGTTGTGTTTTTTTGCTGGCATCCGAATACATTGCTTCGTTTGGAATGTTCAGGACTGATTCACGCCTGGCAGCCATGAGTCTGACACTATCGATATTCTTTCTTTTACTTCAAATTCTTTTGGTTTTTTTGTCCGAGTTTTAATTGAGATAAGAACTACGCAGCAGCAATATTGATAACAGAAAACCACTGAAAACTGAAAAACTAAGAAGACTAGTATGAGAAACTAATACAATTTGCGTGGTACATAAATATGTTCTCCAATCAATCGTTCGGACGGACCGGAAATTTCACAGAATTCCCGCAACGATTGCCACATGATTTATTTCAGTTTGGAACGGCAATGGCAACAGTTTTTATGCGTTCGTGTTATTGTTGTAGACTGGTCATTTTGGGAACAAGTAAGGCTGTTTGATTTGCTGCTTTCGCGTGAGTTTACTTATCGGATTTACCTTAAACACGACAAGCTCAATCAAGTTTCACAACACCTGCATGCTCTTCGCTGGGAAGAAGACTTTGATACTGTGAAGTGACATCGATACTGGACTGAGAAGAACCCGCAGGACTATCAGTCTGCTGTTCATTGTCCTCCAATGATTTGTACATGCCGTACGTGAAAAAACTGGCACAGATAGGAGAGTGCAATGTTTTAGTGATACGTTTTGGTATAATAAAAAGTAGAGTCGAGAGTTTGGAACATACTTTATCTAAATTCTCATTCAGAATTCTCTCCATTCTTAGCTAATTTTTAATACTCATGATCGGAGTCCTACCGTCTTTTGATACGTAAGTGGATTGCTGTGACGAACAGAGAGGGAATGGATAGAGAAGCCGTCAAACTGAAATTCTATGCAAAGAAACAGTAGTTGCACACACCCACCCAGCCACACACACACACACACACCACACACACACAAACACACACCAACACCAGAGGCACGCAGGCACGCACCCACGCAGAGCTACGCGGCGCGCCACCACTCACAACACACACACACACACACAAACACATCTCTACCCCCCCCACCATTTTTTGTTTACAATATTTCAACCCATTCACACCCCCCCCACACTGACAAGAATTGGTTCTTCCCCACTTGATTTGTTACATTCCAAAAATTTTTTTGATCGTACATCCACCTTATTTTTCCTGCCCCACTCGTGGTATAAAGCTGCGCGACCCGCACAAGCATAACACCCAATATCGCACGTTCCACCCACCCCCCCCCCCGTATTACATGTTACAAACACCCCCGATATTTCAATGCAGGGGCGATCCAACGCACCCCAGTGGCAGACCCCCACGACCAACATGCATGTTCCTACACCTTTACTTCGCCTCACGACTCTTTTTTTTTTTGAACCTATACTTCGCCCTGTTAGTGTGTTTTTCGTTGCCTGTGCTTGTTGGGGGTAAAGATAGTTCTCCCCAGCATGCCCAAACCTATTTTTTTATTTTTTTATGGCTTGTTCTGTAGATTGCGCTTCGTATGTCATGCCGAATATTGCACATAATAACAACGGGGCGCTATCATCATCATGATCATCGCTCATCGTAGCACACACCACACACACATTCACTCACACACACACACACACACAACACCCACACACCACACACACACACACCCCGACCTGTTTTTTTTTTTTATTTTTTCCCCCCCCCCCCACTATATATATATATACTATATATAATATGATTATAAAAAGATTATTATATATACTATCCGTGCGCCAAAGTGTCCACATATGCATACGGGTGAGCGTTTATTGCATTATTGTAATTTTGTGTCGTGGATGATTGTTTGCCGTAAGTTTTTGGCTTATTTTGTTAAAGGTTTCATTACTAGAGGATACGTATGTTAGTATTCGGACTTTGTCTGGCGCGGAAGGTGCAAAACCTAGAGAACACATGATGAAGACAGGGACACACAACGCTCAAATAAAGTACCGAAGGAACGCCGCAATAACACAGAAACAGAAAGACTGACGCACACACACACTCACACACAACCACACACTACACTCCCACCCCCACACCTTCCCTACACCTGAACCTAACTACACACTTCTTTATTCCCACCATCTATCAACCCACTTCGTCCCAAAGCACAGACACAACACAGCACAACACCTCACCGCCATCCTTACTCACACCACACACAAAAACACAAACACAGTACACCACACACACACACCCCACACACACCACACCACATTTCACACATAAACTGCCTATTTACTCATTCCATCTCTCTTCTACCTCTTAACTTTTTACTATACCCCCTTACTTTCCACTTAGCGCCCGTAGTGAAAGATTTCTGACATGACCCAGAGTTTAGAGAGACGCCCCCCTGATGTCATCTGAAGGAGAGCTAAAAACACCCCACCCCTCACGACCTGGGGTCGTGCTCCCAAATGCCATTGTCGCTCATTTTGGATGAATGGCCTCGAGCCTATTCACAGCAAAGCGATTCTTCTAGTATGTTTTTTGCGGACAGACTCAGTTGTGTACATATCACTGGTTATGTTTCCCCCCTTCTGTATTGTGACTTGTCACGACTCCTGCAGATTATCCGGTGTCAAGACACACCGACAATTCAAGTTTCGTGCACCCATGCCCAGCACTGCCAAGAATTTAACATTTCAGTGAATAGCGTGAAAGCACAACAGCACGATGACCCTAATGGATTAATATCGCAGCTCTTTTTATCAGTTTCACGGCAGACTGCCGTAGGGCCCCCCATAGGTATGTAGCTTACCACCTCCCCGCCCCGGTGTACAATTAAAGCAGACCAATGAGACCTGTGTCAACATTGTCTCACCCAAAGGACACTGCTATGTTCCCCTGTTAGCGTTCTGACTGATAGGCTAAAGAACAATCTCCCCGGCTTGTAATATGAGGAGTAGGCTTATCGCAACGATTGCCAACTCCACCCGCCCCCCCAGTTTTTGATTAAAGGTATCGTACCCCCCATTAATTATTTGCCAAACAAGAGCGTTCATCCAACATCATTGACATACTTGTTAAAAGACCGACACTGTAAACGATCATACCATATAAAGGACCCCCCCCCCCCCCCGCACATGCCTTCAAAAGATACCCCATTGTACACGGTAATAAGAAATTCTTTTAATTGACCCGCCCTTACGGTCACCTGTTGCATTAATTATACAGGAAATACTTAAGATACAAATAGGACGGATTTGCCTTAAGATTATTTTTTTTTTTTTTCGTTTTTACCAAAGCAGCAACCCCCCCCAACTAATGTAAAGCAACCACTACACACTCCTTTGGCATTGAACCCGGAAAATTTAAGGCACTTGCAGGGAAGACCAAATGTGTCGACACGAGGTGTTCATATCACGAACAGGGCCCCCTTTTTCCCTTATATTACGGAGTACATCGCTGGATATTTATGGCGGAAGAATACCGATCCTGCTAGGTAGCTATGAATGAAGTTTATAGCAGTCCGAATATAGAAGGGAAGCTACTGAAATCAAACCATAATACTAAAGTCTCACCAGTGGGCAAACTTCATAAACTTGCAGTCATTTTCGGATTCCGAACACACTATAGCGAAGGGGGGGGCGCCGGGTGGGGTGATGTGGGGGGCTGTGCGGCCGGTGGGGGGTTCGGTCTGGGTGGCGGGCGGTTGGGGTGCGGGCCCCCGCGTGCCGGGGGCCCCTTGGGGCGCGCTGGTCCCCGCCCCCCCCCCCCCCCCCCCCCCCGCACGCGGTGTTGGCGCGTGCGGAGGGAGTGGTGGTCCCGTTCCGGGGGGCTCCCGGGGCCGGCGGGCGGACTACCGAGCACGTCCAGGCACAGTAGGTGGAGTCTACTGGTACTTGTACCCCCCGCTTCCTACAAGACATAAAGTTCTAGGTCTTCGCCTGGACCCCCCTCCACTGCATACCTTTTTTTGTCACCCCTGAAGGTTTTTGTGTTGTTTGCTGAAACGCCCCCCCCACCCCTTTTCCCCCGTGTTCCGCTTTTGCGCCACGGTTTTTCCGGTCCACATGAAATTGCGCCTTCACTTAAAGGATTTAGAGGGTTTCTAGTGTCACACACACCTGATGTACATTAGGAACCCCCCCCCCCCCCCATTTCATTCTCCTTTTTTTTGGGTTCATTTAGCATTATCCAACCGACTCTTGACACTCCGTTTAGAATTTTGAAGTTTCGTGTGGATTGAATTGAAAAACCGCTGGATGATCAGTATCCCTTACGCAAACTGTTCTCACGTATGCTTCAAATTATGCTTATTGCTTTTATACCTAATAAAATTTGTTGGTGTTGTTCCATGCTTACCATTGATCCCCCCGAAATAGCATATTATACTGTATTCCTTTTGTACCGTTGTACTATTATATGATAATTTATCAATTGCAACTGTGTGTTGTTTATAATGTATATTGTAAGTGATGGAGACAACATTGGTCTTCTTAGTTACGTTTGATATTCGCAGCGTTAGCGTTCCGTGAATTAGGCCTTTGATTGTGGGGAATTGGTCACCGTTTCCAATGCTGAACAACCGATTTTTACAGGTTGTGTTGGTTTGAGACGTTTTGCCAAATGTATTGGAAATATGCCATTGTCGAGAGTCTTGCTCCCTGTTAAATTCCACGTTGTTTTTTTTACACACGACTACACACACCACCACACACTATCATCACCAACCTGCATCCGACACCACCACCACACACCTCAACATTCACTACCATGAAACACACTTTTATCTACACGCATCACATCACCCACAGTCACCTATGCACCTTCAAGTGTCATTATTATTCTTCACACTGCTTTAAGCCGGAAAGATACCCCTTGAAAGGCTCTTGGAACTGGCCCAATAGAGCACCGAGCGTGCACGTTCACCAGGTTACCAGGGAAACCCCTGAATGTCACCATTATTTTTGTTTTGCGTTATGGGCTTCTTGATTTCCGGTATCAGCTTAAAAGATTCGACAGGATACACACGGGTGTCACAAGTGACTAAGATAAGGCGACCATGCCTACTTTAAAATCAGGCAGTGTTGAAAGACCCCACAGCTAGATGCTTTTCTATGAAGTTAGATAAACAGCCTCGTTATGAGACAATACGGTTTAAGCCTCCTGATATCTCTTTTGAACAATCAAAACACGGATGCTGAAAGTAACCGCATGAAACTTTGACAAAACAAATTATTAAAACTTACCACCCCCAATGAGCAAGAAGAAAAAGACTCATTAAAACGTCTCGAATGCGTGAAATACACTATCGACAAGTAACAGAACTGACGATAACTGTTCAGGATTTTTTTGTGGTTCTACAAATATTGCCCATTTGTCACACCATAAGTGTAGAATTGTAACTGAAGGTAGTTATATTATCCAAACTTAGAGGGGTTAGCGTTCCCTCCCCTCCCCTCCCCCATGCTTACTTCTACACAACCCATCAGACAGTATTATTAAAGCGAATACAGCTATGTTGGTCTCGTAAAATTCGTCGGGGAATAGCCAAAACACGCCATACACTCAAAATGAAAAATAGATATACATTCCTGTCCAAAATTATTCCCCTGAAAATGAATGAGATTGAAGCGCTCTATCCCACACATTCATACGCCACGACTATCCTATTACACAAATTTAATCAATATTGAGATTAAGATGACAACGTAAATAATACCACCAATAACTGGACCAGAAGAAACTCATCATTCATTAGCTCAAGTTACATCAATTAGCTTTTTGGGAATAACGGAATAAAGATGTTTTCAAAGCTTATTAAAGGTGTTATGGACCCAAGAAGTAAGATCTGAATTACGCGACAGGGCAGTGGTTGAGTAGAACCTCTTATCTACATTGATAGATTCAAACTTCTCTGACAAGCCTGCATATTTCAAATCATGGGCACAAAAACAAAAACCAACAACGTGCTGGTTAGTAATAGGAAAAAAAAAAAGTGACTGTAATGGAGACTTTCTAAATCACGGAGTTTTTCTCTAAAAGAACTGTATGAAAGTTATTTTCTTTAACTATATGGGACGCCCACCCCGGCAATAAAAAACGTACATAAAAACAACAGTCTTTGACCCCTTTTTATAGCATGATGTATAATGAAAAAAAACAAATCGCTACAAATTATTTTGAAAACGAGAAAGGGAGCTAGAGGAAGATACCACAATTTTCTTTAGGACAAAGCCCGATATTCAATATCTATATGGGACGCACACCGGCAATAAAAACGTACATAAAAACAAACAGTCTTGAAATAGAGAGCATGGTGTACAATGAAAAAACACAAAGTCACTACAAAGTATTTTGAAAGCGAGGAAAGGGAGCTAGAAATATTACTACAGTTTTCCTTTTAGAACCCCCCCCCCCAAAGCCCGATATTCAATATCAACTCTTTGCAATGTATGAAGCAAGACCTTGTATAGCAGTAGATTCTGAAAATCGCCATGAAACAAATGAAAAGAAAAAAGACTTAATTAACAGATTTTCAGATGAGAATCTGCCACAATGTTTTGGTTACAAACAGTATTCTGAAAAAAAAAGATGAGAAGAAGTAGAAATAAAGACAGCAGGTGTACTTTTTCTGTCAAAGAAGCAAAAGATTCTAAGGAATATTTCTCTATGTAAATGCAAAAACCCAGTCAATATGTTAAGAGCGAATACGACGAATGTCGTCTAAAATCCAGATGCGAAAACTGTTCCACAACGAACATTAACTGAAATGGGTCTAGTTTGGGAATTCAAAACACAACAACAAAACGAAACGGTTAAAACAAACTATTCTGAATAAAGATCAATAGACAAAAACTTTAAAGGGATCTTTTGGAAAGTACCTACAAACTTGAAATATACAGACATTGTCTGGAAAAAGAAATCTTCAGCTTTCTATAGGAATTGATATATACACGCCAGAGACTTGTAGACTGTGAAGATCAAAGATAAACACAACTATTTCCATCAGACCCCAGTGTTGCTTATTACATTGTTTATGTCTTTTTCTTTCCTTACGATGACCCTTTTTGTGTACCTTTTGCTGTGTATTGCCTGCGAGAGTGGATGATTTATGTATTTGTTGAGTGTTGTTCTTAAGCTACACGCTGTTTCATTAGTACAAGGGTTACATAAATGTGCCTAGAAAATATTATTTTTGTTAAGGAAAGTTGTACATTCTCTGCCTTGCAATTAATGTTTTTTTTGTTTTTTGTTTTGTTCTGGTGTGACTTATTTTGTGTGTTTACATATTTACATCTGTAACGTCTAGTCTTCAGCTTGATGGTTTTTTGTGTTCAGTTACCTTGATAGTGGTAGAACATACTTCAACATTTTGAATATACTTGCATAAAATATGACTGAAAAAAAAATCATCAAGTAGTAAGGCAGTATTTTGGAGCTCGATCACTATTTTTTGGGGCCCGAACGTGTTGACTTTGTCAAAATTATGTGTTATACCAGTTGGAAGCACAACCAAACCAACCACTTTTATACCAACCACGGCAACCCCAACAATTACAACAACGTTCTACCATACCCAACACCAACTACAACAATTATACCAGTTTACGCCTACCAACAACAACATGCGAGATCCAACACGGCACGACCAACTACAACAATTATACCAGTGCACGACCAACTACAACATTTACCACAACGGCGGACGGCCAACCACACACCAAACATCCACGCCACGACGCCAACTACACACAGTGTACCACCTACAACGCACGGCACGGACCCACTACAACCAGTTATGTATCCCTCAGAGCTACGGCACCCACGGCCACAACAAAACAGGTTAACGCACAGCTCACGGCACGGCCCAACTACCAACAATTTAAACAACTACGCGCACGGCCAACTACAACAATTTACGTGACCCAAGTACTACTGGCACGGCCAACTCACAACAACCATTTTACAACAACCCCAATACGGCACGGCAACTACAACACATTACAAACCCAACTCACGGCACGGCGGCCCGACCCATACAACAATTAAAAGCAACTCTACGGCACGGGCCAACTACAACAAATTTACGGTAAAACCAACTCGACGCGCAACACCGGCCAACCTACAACTACAGGTTACACCAACTACGGCACGCCGCCAAACTACAACAACAGTATCGTACCGGACTACGGCACGTGGCCAACTACACACAATAGGAAACAACTACGGGCACGGACCAACACAACAATTTAAAAACACTACGGGAACGGCGTGTTCTCAACATTAACAACATACGGAAAAACAACCCACTACCGGCACATCCAAACACCTCTCAGGTGTACACAACAACTACCAACACCCACGACCACGACTACAACACTAAACACAAACAACCCTACGGCCACTGACCGGCCACGTACACCAATTAACAGAACTACAACGGCGCACAATACAACTACAACAACAACCCGACGGCACGGGCCACGACCAGTTATGCAACCAACCAATTACCCACCAACGTACAAGCAGGACACGCGACCGACAACAACAACAATTAAACCAACTACGGCGCGCCGCGACCAAACTACCAACTACGGCACCACGCAACAAACTCCGCTTATACCAACTACGGCACGGCTTACTACAACAGTTATGCCAACTACGGCAGACGACCAACTACAACAATTATCCCCAACTACCGGCACGGCTCTACTACAACAGTTATGTCAAATACGGCCGACGAACCAAACTACAAGGAACACACCAACTACGGCACAACCCAAAACCCAACACAATATTATACCACACCCTACCGGCACAAACACAAACACAACACACAACCCCTACCAACACCCACACAACGACAACATCCATGGCACAACGGAGTACATACATTATAGACCATCTACGGCAACTACATATCTACGTCAACTACACCAGCTATAGTACTGACCGACTTCATCCAGTTATACCAACAACGGCACGAGTGATTACGTCGACTGCTGCCACCAGGTTCCAGGTTATGTTTGCATTCCTTTTGGCTTTGGGCCGAGACGGGGCTAACCGGAAAGGGTGTACTAGTCATCTCCTGTTCGCCGTTTTCTCTTCCCCGCCCTTCCCGCCGCCCCACCCACCCCTCCTACCCCAGTTCTTTATATCGTCCTCCTCCCTGCGTTGCCCCTCTCCCTCCTCCTTATCCCCACTCTCATCTATCTGTCACCACACCTCCTTTTTCTACCCCTTCCTCCAGCAGAGCAGTGCGCCTTCCATCGTATTTATGTGTGACATGAACGAAGAGATGAAGTAGTCAATGTCTTTGTGCTTTAAAAGTCAGGCTATGGACTGAGTACTGGTGTATTTGTGTGTGGGTGTGTGTGTGTGTGGTCGGGTGTGGGCTGTGGGTGGGGGTGTGCTGGTGTGTGTGTGGGGGTTGGACAGGGGTTGACGTGGGGGTGAGATGGCAATGGATGTGAAGGGAGAAGAAAGTTTGGAAGGGTCGTGGCATGGTTGGGTTGTATGTGTGTCACTCTCATTTCAGCATCCTCTCTCCGTCCCCCCCCCCCCCCCCCTTCCCCCCCACCCCCCCCCCCCCCCCCCCCCCTCTGTGGCACTATCCCTTTTTTTTGTTTTGGAACAACCACTTTACCTGGTTTGGGAACATGGTGTGGACAACAGGTTTCATGTTTGGGAACTGGTGTGGAGCAACCCCTTTCCTGGTTTCGGCAAACCTGGTGGGGCCCCCAACAGGTTTCATGTTTTTGGAAACTGGAGTGGGCAACCCACTTTCCTGGTTTAGGAACTGGTTTGTGGCAACACGTTTCATGTTTGGTGGAAACTGGAGTGGGCAACAGGTTCTGGTTTAGGAACTGGTGTTGGCCACAGTTTCATAGTTGGGGAAGTGCTGTGTGCCCCCTGTGTTGGGAACTGGTTTGGCAACCTTTCATGGTTGGCGACTGGTGTGGGCAACAGGTTTCATGTTTTGGAAACAACTGGATGTGGGGAACACTTTCTGGGAGGGGGGTGGGACTGGTGTGGGCAACGGTTTCAGGGTTTGGGAGTGGGTGGGCAACAACATTTATGGTTTGGGAACATAGTCGTGGAAACAGGTTTCATTGGGGGGGGGGGGTTGAGAAGTGGTGTGGGCAAACCACTTTCATTTTGGAAACTGGTGTGGGCAACAGGTTTCATGTTTTTGGGAACTGGTGTGGGCAACCAGGGTTCATGGTTTGGGAAGTGGTGTGGGCAACAACTTTTATGGTTTGGGGAAGTGGTGTGCTGCAAACTTTGATGGTTTGGGAACGGGTTTGGCACCAACTTTCATGTTTTTTGGGAAGTGGTGTGGGCAACAGGTTTCATGTTTGGAACTGGTGGTGCAATAACTTTCATGTTTTGGGAACGGGTGCTGGCGCAACCGCTTTCATGTTTGGGAACTGGTGGTTCATGGGCAGACCCATTTTCATGTTTGGGAACTGGTGTGGGCAACAACTTTCATGTTTTGGGGCGAAAACTGGTGGTTTGGCAACCACTTTTGGGCAACATGTTGGGAACGGTTTGGGAAGCGGGCACAACCACTTTCATGTTTGGGAACTGGTGTGGGCAACAGGTTTCATTGGTTGGACTTGGGTGTGGGCACACGACTTCACATGTTTTGGAACTGGTGTGGTGCGCACAGCTTGCATGTTTTGGGTTCAGTGGTAAGGGCAACAGCTTTCATGTTTTGGAACTGGTGTGGGGAGACAACACTTTCATGTTTGGAGATCTGTGCTGGCTACAGCTTGCTGTTTTGGAACTGGTAATGGGCTGTAGCTTTCAATGATCTGGAACTGGGGTTGGCCTACATCTAGCATGTTTTTTTTCATGGTAAGTGCAACAGCTTACTAAATTTTGCCATTTTTCTCAAGAGCTTTCATGTGTTCTCTATGGGTGCTTTGTACGAGCGTTTGATGTTTTAGATATTGGCCTGCGCCCACCCCTCCCCCCCCCCCTCCCCCCCACCCATGGTCCCCTTACGCTACACAACACACACACACACGCACACACACACACATACACACACACACAGCACACACACGTGCACTGCCACTATGGCCTCACGCACGCCACCCGCACGCGCCACTGCACGCCCGCACGCACCCGCCGCGCCCCGCCCGTACGCGTCCAGCACACACACACACACACACACACGAACACCCACACACACACACACACACACACACACGCACCACGATTCGCACTATACGCTCTTCTATTTTTAGTATTTTTCGGCCGCGCCGCATCAACACACACAACTGGTACAACACACACACAGACAGACAATTCGCCATCATATGTGTCGTTTTATATTTTGTCAAAAACGGGCCAAACTACCAGATCTGCCTGCACTGTCCTTTATCGACTCTGCATCTCGATGGAGTTTTTAAAATGTCATTTTCAGGTGTGGTAAGTTATTTTGGTTTTTGTAGAGAGAGCACCGTGATGTTGTCGCAAAGGCACCGCGGCGTTTTGAATCATTGCGTGATGTTGACAGGTGAAGGTCATTAATTTTAGGGTTATAAAGCTCGTTTCTTTTTCTGTTTCTATTAGTTTGTGTTTGTGGCGGGCATACACATAAACGCGTATGCGCAAACACACACGAAAGCGCGCGCCGCACCACACATAATCTCTCTCTCTCTCTCTCTCTCTGTCTGTTCTGTCTCGTCTCTCTCCTCTCGCTCTCTCTCTCTTCTCTCTCTCTCTCTCTCCTAGTTCTCTGATTTTCCTCAAACATACTCACAGACATAGACTCGTATGCAGACACACACCACACACGCCCGCACACACACACCACACACACAAACACAACCACACAACACACACACACACACACACAACACACAATACAGCAGGCGCGCGCGCGCGCACACACACACACACAACGCACGCACAAGCAAACATCAAACACGCGCCCTCGAGCACAGACAGTCGTAAATACGCACCACATATACAATCAAGCATACACAAAACAAAACAGCGTATGCGCAAACTCGAACAAACGCACACACACACACACACACACCACACAACACACACACACCACACACCACCCACACACACGCGCACGCGCGTACACACCGCGCGCGCCGCGCCACATGTATATTTCTCATACAGAGGTATGCACACTATTACACATATACACACAAAAACAGCACACATACAAACATGGAGAGAGAGAGAGAGAGAGGAGACGAGAGGAGAGAGAGGAGAGAGAGAGAGAGAGAGAGAGAGAGGCTCTGAACTCTGAACTTTTTAATTGTAAGGCCACCGACCTGTGTACAAGTGGGTACACGTTTGCTGAGATTAAAATGAAAACGAGTACGGGTCATCAGCAAAAGGAATTAAACTTGTTTTCATAAACACACAAGCAAACAATTACAAGGGGAAAATAATTCAAGGAAACAAACCAAGATAAACAAAAATATTTTCACTTGCGTTTGAAAACCAGTCATAAGACATATTCATATATCTAGTTTCCGTTCCATAACTTCATATTTTAGTTTTCAGGATCATCGTTTTCAGATTGTATCAAATAAGCTAAACAATCGCTATTTGGATAGGAATACATGAGTACTTTAGACATTCAAACTACCCACTATATTCGTAACGGCTGAAGTTAGTTATATGGTTGAGGCAGTGCTGAAGCTGCTGTCTGCTGCTGCTGCTGGCTGCTGCGTTGCAGTACTTCTTCTGCTGTTGCTGCTGCTGCTGATGCTACTTCTGCTGCTGCTTCTCCTACTACTTCTGCACGCCGCTGCTGCTGTGCTGCTGCTGACAATGACGACGATGATAATGATGACGATGACGAAGACTTTGTGTATATGTTGTATAGCGTTAGTGTGTCCGGCGCCCCCACATCAAGACTTCCGTCGCATGCTTGGCGGCACACTGGTGAGAGACCCATGCTCTCTGAACGGAATTTCCTCTTCAGGACAGGACTACATCCAGGTAGGCCAGCACGCTACCGTAAGCCATGACACATGTGTCGTCCTATTCTCAACAATCAGGTGAAAGCCCATGGTTCCTTCGGCTTTTATGATGCGATGCATGCGTGCTGAGCCAGACAGATTGGCTAACTCACTTTCTCCTCTTGTCCTCCGCCACATACACGCAGGCATACACACGTTCCCACGTATATGCTATGCCACAGGCGCGCACGGGCCACAAAGTTCAAAATATTCAAAAATTAACCCACTTGTTGGTTCAAAGATTCAAAGAGAGAGAGAGAGAGGAAGAGAGAGGAGAGAGGAGATTGGAGAAGAGAGAGAGGAGAGAGAGAGTTGCTTTTTGACCCATCCGGACCACAAAGAGCTATATCGGGGCCGTCGCCTCTTTGAATTCAACTATCAAAAAAAATAGATGAAAAAAATAAAAAACGTTAAACAAAAGACTCATTAAAAAAAGACGTTTCTAAAACGCACACCCAAAAAAAGTCGTTAAAAATTACTACCTTAAAATTTGCATTTAGAAAAAAACATTAAACTAGTTATTCGCAGCAAAGAGGACAAACCAATTACAAGACAAAACACGGATGCACTTGTGATGTTAGGTCTTCTCGGGCCAAGATAAACCACCTCGGATAATGAAAAACGAAACGACCGATAATTTGTCTTGAATTCGAATTAAGAAGGTAAGAACGTCAGAACAAAATGAATATTTATATGTTGAATCAGGAAATCAAAATGAAACAGCTGTCTTTCTTGTTCTTTTTTTTTCTTTTTTTTTTTTCACCTCACAAACCAGTTGATAGATGGACATCTATCAGAACGTAAAGAAGCTTGGGAGGTGAGGGTCGGGGAGGGAGGACAGAGGAAATAAGAGATGAGGTTATAAGGCACTGAAGTGGGGTGGTGATGAGAGGGGTGGTGGTGGTTGCGTTTAAAAAGGGGGGGGGGGTTGGAGGCCAATGGATATGGGTGCAGGTGTTGCGTTGTGTCTGTGTCGTGTGTGTGTGTCTGCGTGCGGGCGTGCGGAGGGGGGTACATGGAAGCTTACCGTACAGAGTGTCAACCGTTGTTGCTTCCAGATGTGCAATCGGTGGCGATGGGGTATGACGTCGCCAAATCCCGTACCACGGGTTACCATGCCTGATTCTGTGTGCGCTTCAGGAGAGCAGTCAGACGACCAGATTCGCTGTGGCGTTGTGCTCATCAGGACACAGACAGACAGAAGAGAGAGAGAAAAACAACGTCACCAACCACACACGCGCACGCAGGCACCAACACACAGACACGGACAGACCACACACCACACACAACAATACACACACACACACACACAACACACACACAACAAAACACAACAAAAACACGCCCGCACCATCATAGATCGAGGAGGGAATGAGGCTAGTGTTTCTCTTTTCGTCAGTTCCATTCGCATTACTGGAAGTCATCCACCACTTCCTTTGATCGTGCTGATTCCTAGTCTCCACTTCGATTCATTTGCTGTCAGTTACCCCCCTGTTCGATGGTGCCTTGTGTGTATGCCAACTTCAAACGGCGCACCGTGTCTATGGTGCCTGGAAAAGAAGCTATTGACTTGGCGCAAGTACGGGACTCGCCCAGAAAGGCGAACAGCTGGAAAGACGAGGGCGATTGTTGCTCCCTCTTGCCCTCCGTGTTACTCTGGTTTCTCAGGTAACGTCTACCGTGCTCGCGAAACAGCTTCGAAAATTCGCCCGACACTTAAGATCATAACGCCTTGGCGTTGACAAACAAACAACAACAAACAACAACACAGAACATAATCAGATTACAAGCCAGATAAATCTGGCGCACCAGGCAGTCACACACAACGGCCCGCAGTCACAGCTCCGTCCACATCCAGATCATCACCATCCGTCTATCTGTTATCTCTGTCTCTGTCTCTCTGTCTCTGTCTCTCTCTTCTCTCCATTCATCAGTACCATCAGAGTGACAACGCTTACATAGATGCAATGAACAAGGCATACAAACCACACAGCTACTGAAAACCAAGCACCAGAATCTTTTTGTATAATCAACCAGATGGGGACCGAGCAAAAAAGTTTTCCAGTTTGGTTTAAAAAATGGATTTTCTTTGTAGATGGGTGGGGTGTTTTAATGGACACTTTTTACATTGCTTGGTGTCCTTCTCAAGATTTTTCGTTGCGTAGTGTCACACGCTTTTTAGCCCTCCCCCCTCCCCTCCTTTTCCCCCCCCAGCCTTCCCCGGAATCCTGTCTGTCTTGTTTTGTTTCTGAAAGTTCGAGGAGGAAAACACTGTGTTGACGTGAGTGGTGTTATCTATGGTGCCTGAGGCTTTCGATGATGGTAGTCCACTTGGCCGCAAAATGGGTCGTGAACGTGATATAACAATGGACTTAGCATACGTAATCGCTCTGGGTGCAGGCTGTGGGTGTCTACGATCATGGTGTTCCTGATACACCGAACACAAGTCCTTTCACTTGTCTGGGACTCTGTTAGTCTGTCTGTCGCTGTTCGTTTTTTGTCTGTCCTCGTGTGTGTGTGTGTGTGGCTGTGTGTGCTGCTGTGTGTGGTGTCATGTTGTGTGTGTGTGGTGTTTCTCTCTCTCTCTTTCTCTCTCTTCTCTTGTTCTTGCTCTTTTCACCTGTTGTCTGGTCTCTCTGTTTGTTGCCGGTCTGTCTGTCTGGATATGTTTGTTGTCATCTGTCTGTCTGTCTCTTTCCTCTTTCTTCTTTCTCATCCCTTCTTTTCCTCCTCTCCTCCTATCCTCTCTCCGCCTCATCCTTTCGTTTTCTTCTTTTTGTCTATCTTGTCTTTGTACTCGTCTCAAATTTAACAAACAGCCTTATCTACGAGGTTCAACTTAAATTCAATTTTAACACAAAGCGCTCAACGATCAAAGGGTCAGTCAAAAGGTTAACCATAGAAGAATTCACGAATACTGAAAGGACCACGACTTCCACTCCGATCAAGACTGTGTATTGCATGTCATTCAGAAGATTCATCACAACCCCCTGTGAGCCACCGTGCTATTGAGTTTAGTGTCCCTAGATGGCGACATTCTGAAACTTGTCGCACCTGTTATTATGTTTAGATGTGTCACAATACTGCTTTCACCACTTAAGTGTGTGTTACCGTGTCCCTACA
>JADBJO010019391.1:5000-33360 GCA_016801955.1 Conus betulinus | reverse complement strand
GGTACTAGTCCCTCGCTGATGCGGGAGGTTCCACTCTGGTGTGAATCAGATATTGAATCCTTGGCAAGGATTCAAGAACAGGGAGGATGGGTTTTCCTACTCATGATCTACCACGTTTCTTTATTCCACTCAGTTTCTGGACAGTTAAAATTCACCACAAGATGAGTAGATTCCCAGATATTCCTGGAAATCAGAGTTCAGATCTTCACACAACGACGGATTCATGTTACGTTTGACATAGAGTGTCACTCCCCTACCGTTCTTCTCAAGATTGTGAAAAAGATCGTAACCAAAGATAGCTATCTCTGACTCTTATACTGCAAAACGACAGGTCTTTGGTTTCACTTCTGTGATGGCTATGGCATCTGCTTCATGTATTTTCTATCATTACTTGTAGTTCTGCTCTTTTGTTTAACAAGGAATCGGAGTTGGTGTACACAAACAAACACAAGACTTCTTTCATTCACCAAATGACTAGAAGAGGAAACAATTTTATCTTTTTACACATGACTAGTAGAAAGTTTAAAATTATGTACATCTGATGTCGTTTTGTTCAGGCTTCTTCTTTCTTGTCTTCTGTCGATCTGTGAGGGTACTTCCCTATGTTGACAATCTGTCCGTTTCTTCTCACCCATCTCGCTTGTGCTCATCCCCCGAAGCCTTGGAGTCTTCCCGTTTCTTCTTCATTTCTTTATACAGGTCCTCATCCTGTTTCTCTCAGTTGGTGTCATATCTTTTCTCACTGAGACCTTTATACACAACCTGGTGTCCCTGCCTTCTGACTCCCAGTCCAGTCCTCCTTCCTTTCTTGTTTTAATGAATGCCTTTAGTGTTTCATCCCTGGCAGACTGATTTCGAAGGATATTCTTATAGGTCTGATTTTGCTCTGCGTCTTGTTCACAGCGGGATTTCCCAGTCTTCAGATATCAACTGGCTGATGAGGTTGATTAATTTCACTCAGAAACTTCTTAACCTTGTCTTTGTCCTCCTCCTTCCTTCCATCAATAGTCTGAGCTGTACTTTCTGGCATCTTAAAGATCAACAGGTTGGTCTGCCTCCGAGCCTTGTCCTCTGCTTCAGCTACATGCTCCTTGGTTTTAGTGGCAACAAGCTTCTCTACGTCGTCCTTTTTAGAGTGTTACTCTCTGCAGACTGGTTTTCCTTTTGCAAATTGTTCACCACATTTATCATGGGCTTTGTGAATTTTCCCTCTTCAATCATCTTCACCCTATCACAAACCTCAGTTTCTGTTTCTGTAAGTTTGCCAATGTCGTGCTGGAGCTTTGTCATGTTACTGATGAATCTCGCTGCCAGTATGTTGCATGAACTGTTGCAATACAATGAATCTGTGGGCATCTTTAAGTTGCTGTCATTCTTGACAACTTCATAGACACCGTCTGTAATAGCCTGACATGAAGCATGAAACCACCTATCACACAGTCCACACTGCACTGACTTGTGGTTGTCTTTTGCTACTTTCTTACAATGACCACATGCACAGTATCTGCTGCCCATGCCGAGCTCTTCCTTGTCGCTGTACTGATTATCGTGGAGTAGACGAATAAAGCCAGGCAAAAATTTCACTCACCTCGAATTCGATAGGTAAATAGGCCAGCCCAAGGAATGAAAGTAGCCACCGGAAGTGCCCCAGATATAGCGTGGGAACAACACACACACAACAAAACCGTATTTGTACGATACTTTTCACCTAATTTGCTTTCCAGTCTTCACATGTTTGTTCCTAATTTCCCTAACAACTTGCAGCTTAAGCTAATTTATGTTTAACACCACACAGTCTTGGGAAATTTACTAATATTCCAGAGCCATCGGTTAAAGAATGTCTGTCCTCCACGCATGCGCTCTACTCCTTTCTCCTATCTATCTCGCTCCTCTTTTCCACCCTCATCTCCAGTCAGCACGACGTCTTCTGCCTGACGGTCATCTTCAGTGTGGTTGGTCCAGGGCCAGGATTGGACTCCACGTCCCCACAAGCCAGCAGATAGCAGGACATGCAAATCAGCACCCACAGCAGTCAGGATACCTAAACGTGCACCACAGTAAACGGGGCTCACTGAACGCTGGAACGTTGCAGTTTCAGAAGAGTACATTGCACAGTCTATCATGAGGCACACCAAAGTGTCTTTCCATTCTACCACATCCTTTCATGAGAAAACAGCACGCTATGGGTCTAACAACCGATGATTTACGGCGTAAAATGGCACTCTGAACGGAAACAAAACCTGTCTGTCACTTGCCGATACTGTTGCAGACTTACTGGCATGATGATGGAACAATGTAATGTCACCTATCTTGGTAGAAGAGACCCTAAACATTTTTTCGTCAGACTGAAACCAAAACACGTCGCCATGATAGCTTGCCGTGAGAGAGAGAGAGAGAGAGAGAGAGAGAGGAGAGAGAGAGAGGAGAGAGGCGAGAGAGAGAGAGAGAGAGAGGACGGAGGAGATGGAGAAGTGTGAGAGGAGGGGAGAGAGAGAGAGAGAGAGAAAAAAAAGGGGGAAAAAAGACTGCCAATTTCAAACTGAACATGTATCAATCAGATGTCAAAAATCACACAGTTTCCCTGTTGAAGGATTAAACGATGTTATCTATACTGCAAATAACTGGCATGAATGGGAAAAAAGCTTTATCATATAAGCATTCCCACACATCACCAGTCGTACATGCACAGCATATCCATGCTCATGAGTACAAAGGAGGAGGAATATGTACTCCCATCATAACATACCAACAAAAGTGTTTGTGCGCACATGCACGCACGCACGCGCGCGCGCGCGCGCACACACACACACACACACACACACACACACACACACTGTACAGCCTAGAGGTCTGCAAATCAGATTCTGACAGAAAAAAGGTGGATGGCGATGGGCAGGGGAGAGAGAGAGAGAGAGAGAGAGAGAGACGAGAGAGAGAGAGAGGTGCAGACATACAAACAGAGAGAGAGAGAGAGAGGAGAGAGAGAGAGAGAGAGGAGAGGAGAGAGAGAGAGAGAGAGAGAGAGAGAGAGAGAGAGAGAGAGAGAGAAGGGAAATAATTTCAAATCTAAAAGAATGCTAATGAGTAACACAGTACATACCTATTTCAAGCACTAGTTGTCTACGGATTGTGAACATTTGTCTGCAGAATGAATGCACACATTCAGAATCGGTTCACCCACAGGGCAACCGCTTCAGCTCAAAACGAAAGTAACACGTTTCACGTGCAAGGTCAAAAAGCAAAGCTGTCTTAGCCTCTCGTGACGTACAGATGGCGAGGGAAAGAGGCGGAGCGGTGAACGATGTGAGGGAAGGAGAGTGGGGATGGGTGGTGGGGTGGGGTGACGGGCGAGTAGAATCAATGCCGATGGCTATACATACAACAGAAGTTCACTACTGTGTAGACATGCATTCATGATTGTGTGTGTATACATTCTTGCATGCCTTTCCACTTTTGCAATTGTATGGCGGTTGAGGGGGCATGCATCAAAATGTTTTGTTTCTGTTTGTATTTTTGTATGTGGGGAGATGTCTCTTCACGGGATGTGTGCGTTGGCGGGATGGGGGAGGGGGGGGGGAGGTGGACGGGGCCCACGGGGACTGGGTGGGGGAGGGAAGAGGGGAGGAAAAGGAGAACAGTTCATGGATGTGAGAACATCTGTGAATTGTTTTCAGCAGTTGATGACTTGATGCCTGGCCTCATTCTTGTCACAAAGTCCCCTGAGGAAGACCAGTTTGGTCGAAAAATAAAGGGAAGAATTTTACGAGTCTGTTGTTTTTATATCTTCATTTTATGTGCGTTTATATACATCAAATCTTTGCCAAGTCAGTACTATGTTGATGAAGAATTGTTAGCCTGCACTTGTTTTTTCCCCACTACATAATTGTTTGGCATTCTCTCTCTCTCTCTCTCTCTCTCTCTATATATATATATACATATATGTTCATATATATATATATATATATATATATATATATATATATATATATATATATATATAGAGAGAGAGAGAGAGAGAGAGAGAGAGAGAGAGACAGATGTATACATACATTCACTACTTTCTTATGTAAGCAATTACTATTATGCGTGCATGTGCATTCACTACTGTGTAAATATGCATTCACTAGTGTATATATATGCATTCACTACTTTCTGATGCATTTCCTACTGTGTATATACGCATTGGCTACTGTACATATAAAGCATTCACAGCGAGCATTTCCATAGGGCACAGTTTAACAGATTTTCCTCATTTTCAAATTTGACATAACTATGTGGTGGCGAAGTGGTTAGCGTCGCGGACTCCCGGCTGGGAGGTCGTGGGTTCGAATCCCATCAGAAGTCATGTGGGTTTTTCTGCCCCGACCGGCTCCTACCCAGAGTTGAGTTGCTGCGGACTCAGTTGGGAGAATGGGACCACACAGTCGAGTTTCATCCACTAAATGGATGCGTTTCTGAGAGTGTTGCTCAAATTTCCTGACCAACACTGCAGGTGTCTGTATCTCTCGGGCCTGGTTGACGCCGGGATATATTATGAAAGGAAGCGTAGAGTACAGCCCTGTCATGTAGTCTCAGACCGAAATGGAAATCCGTAGCATCATCATAATCATCCTCATTCTCATCGATCAGCATAAAAAAAAAGTCTCAAGTTCTGTGGCCTTCATGCCCTGCTCTCATGGTGACCTCAGTTTCGATGTCCTCTCCACGTCTGTGGCCTTGGGTTGGTTCCGTCGGGGTCACCGGTATCGCGAGTCCATGGAGGCTATCGTTGGACGAACGTGGTGGCGCCCTCCGGAGGGAGAGCTCACTCACGCCGGCTCCGCGACTAAGCAATTATTGTCGTCAGTAGGGGGCTTAGTAGGTGGTGTCCTGCGTATGTTAGATCAGAACAGGCGCCACTGAACACCACTGAAGTGACTCGGCGGCGGTGCAGTGTCTCCTCCGGTGGGTTGCCTCTTGACGACTTGACATTGACTGCTCCCTGTGGATTGCCGGTGCCGGGGCTGCGGCGGGGCCGACCGGGCTGTGGCTGTGAACAGGGTGTCGGAATGAGCGGCGTGGGTGCACTGCCTCTGAGGTGGCGCAGAGGTTGGGACAGCAAAAAAACAAAAAACAAAAAAAAAACCCAAAAAAAACCAACTATGTGTCTGAATTCTCTTTTACTTGGGGACACACAAACTAACGGTGAGAACGAGGGGGGAGGGGGTGCGCAGGAAGCTGTAAAGGAGATCATTATGTCTACTACACCACATCCGCTAAGTCTCCACACTACTCTGTGCATGATTTAAAGCTGATGGCTAAATGAATTGATAACGAAGGTGACAGAATGTATAAAGTGGTTCCCATGGCTACGACCTAGCTGATGTCCGAGCTGTGTGTGTACAAATATGCTGGACTCTTCAGTCAGTCTGCGTGTGAGTGCGCGCGCGCACACACACACACACACACACACACACACATGCTGCTCACTCACGCACGCACACACACACACAAACACACACATGTGCACACACACAAAAAAAAACACACACATGCACATATACACGCACGCACACACACGCACACACATGCACACGCACACCCACGCACGCACACACACAAACACACACACACACACACACACACAGAGAGAGAGAGAGAGAGAGAGAGAGAGAGAGAGAGAGAGAGAGAGAGAGAGAGAGAGAGAGAGAGAGAGAGAGAGAGAGAGAGAGAGAGAGAGAGAGAGAGATAAAATCAGGAAGAAAGAGATATCCATCATTCCATGAGGGAAAATGATCAGAGAGGACCACAGACAGTGTCTTTGCTTCTGCTGAGTCTCACTTCTGCGAAGCTTCACACACACAAAATAACAGATTTTACTGAACTTAAAATTTTATTAACAGTTTGAGGTCAAACTTCATTCAGGAAATGTACAAACTGGTACACTCTCATGCATCCCATGCTCATCCCCTCTTTACCCACCTCAGCTGTCGACAACGACTGGACAATTCATATAATCCCTTTCTTCCATTCTCTCTCACACCTGGTCACCCTATCCATATTTCCCACTCTCTACTTCCGTCGACTTGCACGAAATACGCAAATGATACAATATTTGAATCTCTATACAGAAAAAAAATGATACTGAACAAAAATGATATCTCATATTAGTGACGAAATGCAGAGTATATAAAGTAACTAACAATACAACTAATATGTGACATTTGTAGTAAAAGATTGAATATTAAGTGGGTGATTATCAATATTCCTTGAACACAAAAAAGCAGTCAACAAGCCATTTCTTACCAGTTTTTTGGTTTTGTTTGGTTTGTTTGTTTTGCTTTAATTGGGCATGAAGGGAGCATGACAGCAACAACAATCTCAGCAACCAAAACCCACATGAGAAACTTTAATCTACAGTCTCATCATCTCTCTTAGGGGAATGGTTACAGAGGCAATACATGAAAGAAAATCCGCGTAAAACATGATTTTACAATTGAAAGAAAAGACCCAGTCAAAAAAGTCATCCTTTTGATGTATGTCACCCCAAATATACAGACAGCAGTCTGGAACTGATATTTTTACTTCCCTTGGCTGGGCACAACTGCAGTGTAAAGACAAAAAAGTTCTGGACTTCAGGCTTGAGGCTATTTCTGGCCACGTTTCGGACAACTGTCATAGAAGACCTAAGCGTGTGGATTCCTAATATCCATTCCATTCTTTAAAAGGAAACAAGGACCACGACGACAGTCTTCAAATGTATTTCATCCCATGTTTTGGTTGGTCTTATATGTGGTAGCAAAAACAAAACAAAAGGAAACAAAACCAAACTTTGGGACTAGAGTCTTCAGCTTATTTCTTGCCGTCCTTGGGTGGGACGAACGTGCCGTGAAAGGACACAGGCATCTGGATGTTCTCTGGGGCGTAGGCACGTCCCCCAACTCCTGGAAGGTGGCAGCATCCAGAACCACCAGGTAATTCCTTTGATCCCCCCGTATGCTCAGCACAGGCGACAAAATCACACCTGTAACAATGAACAGAACCACACATCCATGCGAAAACAAATGAAAAAGGCTTTCAGTCAGACGGGCAGACAGACGTACGCACGTACATTCATGCATATACTTGTGTGATTTTCAGCCACAAAAAGGACGAGCCATGTTAACTGTTGAGAGTCTGGACCTGTGCTACACAAGAAAAGATCTGAAGAGGAGCAAGGCAAGGGATTCCCACGCAACGCCCCAGCAAAAACTCTGGCAGTCGTCAACGCCCCAGCAAACTCTGGCAGTCGTCAACGCCCCAGCAAACTCTGGCAGTCGTCAACGCCCCAGCAAACTCTGGCAGTCGTCAACGCCCCAGCAAACTCTGGCAGTCGTCAACGCCCAGCAGAAAGCAGCAGAAACCAGTGAGAAATGGACTGAAAACCAATAGACCATCTCAAAAGTAACGATCAAAGGAGAGTTAAATACTCCAAAGTAGTTAACGTGACAGCGGCAACCAAGGACTAAAGCTGTAGAAAACTATGATGTTGTCCTCCTCACGGGCCAACAAGAAGTCACTGGAAGGTGGAATGAACACAACAAAGAACTACGCACCTCCGAACTACAGCCTTGGCACAAGTACACTGGGCTGTGCTACTCACTCCAGCAGCAACTCTGGGGACATTCCGATTTTTTTCCAAAAGGTGGATGACCCTGTCTACACACTCAAGGGAGGCAAGTCACCATAATGTACAACGAACTGCCGGACACACAGAATGGTGCAGAATGAGATGGCATCAAGGTTCTGACAACTGTATGTCCGAGGATATGGGAAAAAACTGTGGTCAAAAGAGTGAGCAAGGTTCTTAATGATCTATGTCCAAGAACGAAATCTATTTACTCTGTCAGAGCAACAGGAGCATCAGTTTAATCAACAGCACCTGCACACTATAAGCATTAGCTTGTTGATGTTCACATTTTCACATTTTTGTAAAGCTACGTGATTGTAAAGTGTAAAATAAATTTGCTTAAACCAACAGCACCTGTAAAATACACATATTTAAGATCCAGTTGAAGGAAAGAAAAAAAAAGAAAAAAAAAGAAAAAAAAAGCCTTTCCATACTGACATTAGGCTGGTTGTAGGTCAAGAGGAGCTGCAGGTAAAAAGATCTTCACCATCGGACAAGTAATACAAAACGACTTCCAACATCAATCCAATATTTACCACGAATTCACTGAAGTCGTTAATTGAATCCGTCGAAAACAAACAAACAAACAAAAAACCCACCATGTAACTTTGATTACAGCCTTATCCAAGACATAACAATATTCTAACAGACGAAAAAGCAAGAGAGCACACAAAACAACGTGTGAAGTAATGCGGTTTTAATGAACGACACAAAACAGGAGAAGAAATTTTCGGCAATATGCCTTCCACAGCGACAAAAAAATAAAACTATTCTATAAGAAAAAAAAATTCTAACAACATTGCAGTACCGTCGAATGACGGCTCATAGACTTTCTTCCGCAACAAATGTGGGAGCTGGCCAGTTCTGTTATTCTCCCTCCCACTCTGTTCCACAGCTCCCTGGGCAGACATGTAGGACACACTGTAGGGCTTCACTACCACCATCTCCAGTGCCTTTTTGCAGGCTGCATTTGCCGCTGGTATCCACGTTTCACAAGGCAGCGAAGCACAGCTGGAGAGAAAAGCAAACTTTGGCGCCAAAATCCAGACTGCATGCAACAGCGAACATGACACTGAGCGGGCAGACACAGGAGGCAGTGGATATTTACCTTCATCCTCTCCGGTGGCTCCAGGACTGGGGACGAAGACAGGCTCACCGGGACTGTAGCCCTCATCCTTCCACGTCACCGTGCTCTTCGCTTCTAGGTCCAACTTCACCAGCTGCCATTTACAAACAAATTAATCACTTAAACACATCACTTTGTCAAACATGTAAAGAAAGAAACAAACAAATAAGTAATCAGTAAGTACATGAATGTCAAACATGTAAAGAAAGAAACAAACAAATAATTAATTAATCAGTAAGTACATGAATTTGTCAAACATGTAAAGAAACAAACAAACAAATAAATGTGTCCAAACTTATGGTGCAATGATAATGTCACGGGCTGTGGTTAGGAGGTCATGGGTTCAAATCCCATCCAAAACATTGCATGACTTCAGTTGACAAGTGTACCATGGCTTAAATAGAGACTGGAGCAACACAGTTGATATTCATCCACTTAATGGATGCGTCCTAGAGAGCGTTGCGCAGTGACCAACATTGCATGTGTGTGTATCTCTCGGGCCTGGTTGACGGCGGAATACGTTATAGCAAAACATCCTTTTTATGAAGTCTCCGACGAAAGAAAAGCCTGGAACTCTAGTTTCATCGTCCTCTTTAATCGGCCTAAGAAAAGAAGGAGCGGGAAGGACATGGAAGTCTCAAATTTAATAACTGGACCTAAAGGGTTAAACACCAAATTCATGATAAACAAACAGAATTCATTCCTTGTGGACTTGACTTCGTTCTTCCGGGTGGTCCCGGCTGCGAGGAGAAAAATATGATCCAATTAATCTTTTTAAAGGAATTTAGACTTAATTGCCAGATAACAGAGACAAACAAGCTACAGGAAAAAAAAACACGACGCGTTTCGACCTCTTAGGTCTTCTTCAGGCAAGAAAAACAACATTCAGGACAATGAAAAGAAGAAGAACGAGCAATTATTTATCTTCTTAAATTTGGCGCAAGATGGGCGTTCACTATCATTTTAATTTCTTCCCTGAGACATAAAATTCGTCAAAACCAGAAAGAGGTTTTACCATGTTCCCGAGGTGGTCATAAAGACGAAACAGTCTTGTGCCGTTTGCATACAGGCCAATCGTTTCACACCCATTCCTGTATTTTAAAAGGTGAAGGAGCTCCGTGGTGCATTCCATGTCATGTGTCACCCACATGAAACATATTCTTTTAGAGTGTTGGGACTTGCACGATGTCAGACATAAACTTTTTACAGCAGACTCCATGAAAGCCTTGTTCAGAGGTTTCCCACCTGATGTGATCTGTGAATTTTTGAAAGAGATTAACATCTTTCATCTGATCTAAATTTTACGGAAGTAAGATTTTTTAACGAAGTTTCTGGTGCGTTTTTAGAAGGTGTATTTCAAAGAGATGTATGAATTTTTTTCAGTAACTTGAGAGTTGACTTCAATGTGGTGACAGCCTTGATATGGCCCTTTGCGGTCGTCCAGGCTATAAACAACCTTACCTTACCTTACCTTACCTTACCTTACCTTACCTTACCTTACCTTACCTTACCTTACCTACCTTACCTTACCTTACCTTACCTTACCTTACCTTACCTTACCTTACCCTTACCTTACCTTACCTACCTTACCTTACCTTACCTTACCTTACCTTACCTTACTCTGAGTCATTATCTTTGTGGCACCAGCAGTGAAGATCAGGAAATGCTCACTATCCTGTCGATTCCTTCTTTGTGTCATTACCCTCGTTCTCACAGGTGGCTCCAGCGATGAAAACTTAGACAATGTTCACTGTTCAGTCAGTTCCCTTCTTCATTCATCCCCTTTGTCTTTCCGGGTGGCTGTAGCAGTGTTCAGTCAGTTCCCTTCTTCATTCATCCCCTTTGTCTTTCCGGGTGGCTGTAGCAGTGTTCAGTCAGTTCCCCTTCTTCATTCATTCCCCTTTGTCTTTCCGGGTGGCTGTAGCAGTGTTCAGTCAGTTCCTTCTTCATTCATCCCCTTTGTCTTTGCGGGTGGCTGTAGCAGTGTTCAGTCAGTTCCCTTCTTCATTCATCCCCTTTGTCTTTCCGGGTGGCTGTAGCAGTGTTCAGTCAGTTCCCTTCTTCATTCATCCCCTTTGTCTTTCCCGGGTGGCTGTAGCAGTGTTCAGTCAGTTCCCTTCTTCATTCATCCCCTTTGTCTTTCCGGGTGGCTGTAGCAGTGTTCAGTCAGTTCCCTTCTTCATCATTCATCCCCTTTGTCTTTCCGGGTGGCTGTAGCAGTGTTCAGTTCCCTCCCTCATCATTCATCCCCTTTGTCTTTCCGGGTGGCTGTAGCAGTGTTCAGTCAGTTCCCTTCTTCATTCATCCCCTTTGTCTTTCCGGGTGGCTGTAGCAGTGAAGACAGGGTGGAGATCCTCATTTCGCTGTTGGTTCCTTCACTGAATCGCTACCTTAGTCCTCGCAAGTTGCCTCCAACGGTAAAGACCAAGATGTCACCTGTCCCTGTAATTCCGTTCATTTTATTGTTATTACCTTCGTTCTCCCATCCGCCTCCAGCAGTAAGGACCAGGAGATGTCAACGTCACGGAGGATTCTTTCCATTGATCGTAATATCCTTTGTCCTTCCGGGTGTCTACGGGAGTAAGGCCCAAAGATGTTACGTGTCCTGTTCAATCTTCCATTTCTCATGACCTTCGTCTTCCCTATTGACTCGAGCAGTAAAGACCAACAGTGTCAGCCGTTCACCCTAAAACTGCTATCGATGCACTTTTCAAGTAAAATGAGCGTATTTTCTACAAATGTCTGCATATCTTCCAGGGTTTTTTTTGGTAAAAGCGTGAGGGTGGGGGTGGGGGTGGGGGGTGGGGGATGGGGTGGGGGGGGGACTTGCAAATTCTTATAAAAGCAGGAAAAGCAGAAGGGGATTCATTTTCGTTTACCATCACACAGCAGAACGATGTATGATCTCGCAGTACCTATTCTAAATCTAGTTTCAAGACAAATTATATCCAAACGCCATTCATCGGTATAATCAACACACACAGTCGAGGTTTCTTGTTTGTTTTTTGTTGTGTGTGTGTGTGTGTGTGTGTGTGTGTGTGTGTGTGTGTGTGTGTGTGTGTGTGTGTGTGTGTGTACGCGCGGCTTTTTCCCCGAGAGTTTTTGACAGTCAGTAGTCCCTGCTATTGTCGAAGATTTAAAAAAAAAAAAAAAAAAAAAAAAAGATGCAAAGCATATAAAAGTACTCCCAGTTTTTTTTCTTGAATACACGTGAGATATTTCATAAAGAAGAAAACCGTTATGGGCTGTTGTAGCCGTTAGTAACGGCTACTCTGGTAAACATAGGCCATCATCCGTGACCCATAATGAAAATACCTACAAATTTTGAAAAAAAGATCGACCAAGTACTTTCTGATATATTCCAAGAAGAAAAAAACCGTTATGGGTCGTTATAACTGTTAGTAACGGCTGTAACGGTAAAACAAAACATCAGGCATCATCCGTGACCCATAATGAACATACTTAAAAATTTTCAGACAGATCGGCCAAGTACTTTCTGAGATATGCCATAAAGAAGGAAACCCATTATGGACCATTACAGCCGTTAGTAACGGCTATAACGGTATAATAAAACACCGGGCATCATCCGTGACCCATAGTGAACATACCTACAAATTTTCACAAAAGATCGGCCAAGTATTTACTGAGATATTCTATAAAGAATAAAAAAACCGTTATGGGCATTATAGCCGTTAGTAACGGCCGTTAGTAAGGGATATAACGGTGAAATAAAACATCGAGCATCATCCCGTGACCGATAATGAACATACCTACAAATTTTCAGAGAGATCGGCCAAGTACTTTCTGAGATATTCCATAAAGAAGAAAAACCGTTATGGGCCGTTATAACTGTTAGTAACGGCTGTAACGGTAAAACAAAACATCAGGCATCATCCGTGACCCATAATGAACATACTTAAAAATTTTCAGACAGATCAGCCAAGTACTTTCTGAGATATTCCATAAAGAAGGAAAACCATTATGGAAAATTTCAGCCGTTAGTAACGGTTATAACGGTATAATAAAACACCGGGCATCATCCGTGACCCATAGTGAACATACCTACAAATTTTCACAAAGATCGGCCAAGTATTTACTGGGGTATTCCATAAAGAATAAAATATCGTTATGGGCCATTATAGCCGTTAGTAACGGCCGTTAGTAAGGGATATAACGGTGAAATAAAACACCGAGCATCATCCGTGACCCATAATGAACATGCCTCCCAATTTTCTGCCAGACTGGCCGACTACTTTCTGAGATATCCTATAAAGAAGGAAAACCGTATGGGGCGCGTTATACCCATTAGTAACGGATACAACGGTAAAATAAAAGATCGGGCATCTTCCGTGACCCATAATATACATACCTACAAATTTTCAGTAATATCGGCCAAATGTTTTCTGAGATATTCCAGAAAGTATAAAAAACCGTTATGGGCCATTATAGCCGTTAGTAACGGCCGTTAATAAGGGATATGACGGTAAAATAAAACATCGGGCATCATCCATGACCCACAATGAACAGGCCTACACATTTTCAGAAAGATCAGCCAAGGACTTTCTGAGATGTTCCATAAAAAAGAAAGACCATTATCGGCTAAGTACTTTCTGAGATATTCCACAAAGAAGGAAAACTGTTATGGGCCGTTATAGCCGTTAGTAACGGATATAATGGTAAAAGAAAACATCGGGCATCATCCGTGACCCATAATGA
This sequence comes from Conus betulinus, assembly GCA_016801955.1. Classification (NCBI taxonomy): domain Eukaryota; kingdom Metazoa; phylum Mollusca; class Gastropoda; order Neogastropoda; family Conidae; genus Conus; species Conus betulinus. Next base: position 19,870 of record JADBJO010019391.1, on the reverse strand, counting down.
ACATACCTACAAATTCTCAGAAAGATCGGTCCCAGTAGTTTTGTCTGGAGCGAGTGGAACACATTTTGACCACAGACGGATGGACAGACAGACACACACACACACACACACACACACACACACACACACACACACACACACACACACAAGCATTTCTTCGTTCCCATTCTAAAGTACTCCCTGTTCTTTAAGAACTTTGAGTACAAAAAACGTAGCTAAACGCGATTTCGCACGTGAAAATTAGTGAGAGTTGTTCCCCGTTATATATTCAGATTGAGATTCAGATTCAGAAAACTTTATTACCTCTCGTTAAAAGAGAAATTACATTCGTGACCGCTGCCTAAAAGTTAAGACATACATATTTATAGTTACAAACGTGACACTGAAAATTAGAATCACTTTCAAACAATAAAACATGCGTGTATCACCAAAAGGGAATTTCATTCTTTCTCCTTTTTGGTGCAAATAAAGCATGCACTCAGCCACTCATAATTATATATACATACATGTGTGCACGCACGCATGAGAGAGAGAGAGAGAGAGAGAGAGAGAGAGAGAGGGGGGGGGGGGGGTGGAGAAAGAGAGAGATAGGTGATTTATCATTAAAAAATAATTAAGATAAGACATATAGCATGCTAACATAACCGTTACACACACACACACACACACACACACACACACACACACACACACACACACACACACACACACAGAGCATTTCTTCGTTCCCATTCTTAAGTATTCCCTGTTCTTTAAGAACTGGAGAACAAAGAAAAAAACGTAGCTAAACGCGATTTCGCACGTGAAAATTAGTGAGAGTTGTTGCTCGTTGTATATAGCATGCTAACATAATCGTACCGCTCGTGCAATTACTGTTCAAGAGCTTTGTCCCCAGATAATTTTCCCCTCGACATATTTTTTTCTTCAGTCGACCGTACTTTCACCAATCATGTGTGCAAAATACGTCGAAATCATATGGACAAACAGGTCTGATTATTAATACCTTCATTTTCGTCCTCCCTGATCGTTCCAAAAGCGAGGCCCAAGAGATGCCCATCGTTCCGTTCACCGTATCTTTACCTCCACCTTTCCTAGTGGCTTACGCACTAATATAAGGACCTCAAGTAGAGATTCTAGCTGCTCCATCAGTTCCCTTTACTGACTCGTTACGTTCACGCTCTTCACTGGCCTAACAGCGATGAGGACCAAGAGACATTCACTATTCTGTAAATCCTTCATGGAAGCTTCCTCCATCCAGGAGGCTCCGCCAGTGAGGGCACAAAGTAGAGATGCGCAGTGCACCACTAGTTCATTCACCGATTCTTCACTTTCACCCTTCCGGGGTGGTTCCAGCAATAGAGACGTAGACAGGCGGTTCCCGGTGGCTCCAGCAATAGAGAGACGTAGACAGGCCGTTCCTGGGTTGTTCCAGCAATAGAGACGTAGACAGGCCGTTCTGGGTTGTTCCAGCAAAAGAGACGTAGACAGGCCGTTCCTGGGTGGTTCCAGCAATGGAGACGACGTAGACAGGCCGTTCCCGGGTGGTTCCAGCAGTAGAGACGTAGACAGGCCGTTCCCAGGTGGTCCCAGCAATAGAGAGCCGTAGACAGGTCGTTCCCGGGTAGTTCCAGCAATGAGAGAGAGAGAGAGAGAGAGAGAGAGAGAGAGAGAGAGAGAGAGAGAGAGAGAGAGAGAGAGAGAGAAGAACACGACAAAAACAATTGAGACAGATAGACAGACAGACGGACGGACAGACAGACAAACGAATAGTCGGAGAGAGAAAGAGATAAAGGGGGGAGAGAGCCAGAGTGTGTGTCACGTGACGTAGCCTCACATCAAGGCATGTGACGCTCCATCACATGTAGTCTAGTGATATGAATCATTTCCCCCATGCCACAATTAAAAAGGAAGAATAGTCATGCGGCTTGACCAGTGTAGCGGGCGTCCCCAATAATTGTGAGGATCACTCAGTGAAATGAACAATGGTAGTCATTGGGTGAAAGTGACCACTGAGATAGTTTAATAAGGGCTGGTAAGGTGTTGGTCATTTGTTTTGAACGCTGAGTATGCACCCACTAGGAGGAGGGGGAGGAAAGAATTAGTTTTAGCCCAGGAGATGGCCTAAAGACTCGAACCTGTGAGGACGCTGGTCAAGAGGTCATCACCGCTGACCAGTCATTACCAGGAGAGCCATAGATGGTTGGGGAAAGGTACAGGGGAAAACCTTAAGAAAAGAGAAAGAAAGAATTCCTATGTTGAATTGGGAAGCAGGTTACTTACACGAACCTTATTCGTGTTTCAGCCCTTCACACTTCACCCCGTCAGCTATTCCTCCTCTGATGCTGCGACGGCATCTGTTTCGTAAGAGCTGAGACGGGGTGTTTAATGATGGTTATGTGTGTGGGAACACACCGATAGTTCAGCCCCAGCATTGCAGACCCCGGGTAGAGGAGGAGTCGGATCTCATCGGTTCTCCAGTGACAGGAGAGTTCAAGGGGGCACACGTTTTCTGATGTGGACAGGGCATCATGACAGTAAGGGGTGAGTGTTATCTCTGATGCAGGTATGGCATCATGAATGCATGAATAATTCATTCTCCTGGTCTGGATCTTAGGCAATGTTATGTAAAAGGCCATGACTTTATATTCTTGGAGGATGTGTGGATATTCTTTCTTCGGCAAGAAGGAGGAATCTTGTAAGAATTTATTGATATCAGTTCGTAACTTGATTTATCTCTCAGTGTGAAGAGAGAGAGAGGCAGAAACATGTATAGAATTGTTTTATTAATTGTTCGATTCATTTAGTAAAGTGTTTTCCCCGGAGGAGAGGGGGAGGAGAAAAAAAAAAACATTCGGTAGTGCGCCTTTTGGTTGATTGGAAGGATCGCGTGTGCGTATGGAGTAAATGCTGTCATGAATGCGTGCGTGCAAGAGTGACAGAGTGTGTGTGTGTGTGTGTGTTGTGTGTGTGTGTGTGTGTGTGTGTGTGTGTGTGTGAGAGAGAGAGAGAGAGAGAGAGAGAGAGAGAGAGAGAGAGACAGACAGACAGAGAGAGAGGACCAACAGCAAGAGCGAAAGAGAGAGAGAGAGAGAGAGAGAACACAACAAAAAAAAATGAGACAGACAGACGCACAGACAGACAGACAGAGTCAGAGAGAGAGAGAGAGAGAGAGAGAGAGAGAGAGAGAGAGAGAGAGAGAGAGAGAGAGAGAAGAATAAAAAACAAACAAAAAACAACTGACAGACAGATTCAGATAAACAGGCAATCATGAAACAAAGACCTTGTGGACCGAATGATTTTAGGCGAAATTGAAAGCGAATCTGAAACTAATGCAAGAGGATATGACGTCATTACCTGAGGGTCATCCGAAAATAGCCTGGTGCCGTAGACATAGCGATATTTTTCTGCGTTTCTATTGTCGTAGTTGATTCTGGGAAGTTCCAGCAGTGCCTTTCCTAAACAGCAAGTCAAACGTTTTGATAAATGATAAAGCGCTCGCAGTGTACACACACACACACACACACACACACACACACACACACACACACACACACACACCAATGTATGTTTGTAATTCTCGTTAAATATACTTGCACATTCATTGACTTTGATACTTATTCGGGAACGAGGAAATTTGAACACAACGAAATGGCGTAACAAGAACAAAGCTTCAAGCTTATGCTGTTTTCACACACACACACACACACACACACACACACACACACACACACACACACACACACACACACACACACACACGTACGCACGCACGCACGCACGCACGCACACACACATACACACACACACACACACACACACACACACACACACACACACACACGCACACACACACACACACACACACTCTCACCAACAATGGAAATCACATAGCTTCCAGCCATTGAAATTCAAAATCCCAGGGGAAAAAAAAAAAAAAAAAAAAAAACAAACAAAAAAACAAAAAAAAAAGCCACCTTTGTTTGACACACAAACATACTGAGCGTTACTTGTTAGCAAAGCCGATTCTGATTGTGAATCGCCAACTGATGAGAAAATGTGACGTCATTTACCTTCAATGACGTAGTCCGGAGTCAAAAGACGGTGCCGTTTCTCCTTAAGACGGCAGTAGCAGTAGTGTATGGCAGTTTCACCAGGTTGACTCCTGCATCTGCCTGGTACACACACACACACACACACACATACACACTGGAAGTTGACACGACAGAACCTCCACGGGAGCGTTCCCATGGCTGTCCCAGCGCATTTCATGACTGCAGAGCCCACCGACGAAAAACGTCTTCAACAATGGTTTTGTGGTGACAGCAAGCTTTCCGATAGACACCTTAGAAGTTCTGAGACGCATGGCTCTGTGCTCGTGTCTAAAACAGTTTGTGTCTAAAGCAGTCACACCGTAGCATTCTTACTCCATCCTTTCCAATTGACTACACCTCGTAATGAGCCTATCGCTCGATTTTTTTTTTTTTTTTTTTTTTTGAAACGGTACAGTATAGGTACAGGGTACATGGGCAAGCTTGGAACATCCTTTTTGGGGAATCTCTCCCCTCCTGTTTTTGTTGTGTGTGCTGTGTGCTGTCATTTCTGCTGTTTGTTCTATGTGCTGTGTGTTGTCATTTCTGCTGTTTGTTGTGTGTGCTCTGTGTTGTCATTTCTGCTGTTTGTTGTGTGTGCTGTGTGTTGTCATTTTTGCTGATTGTTGTGTGTGCTGTGTGTTGTCATTTCTGCTGTTTGTTGTGTGTGCTGTGTGTTGTCATTTCTGCTGATTGTTGTGTGTGCTGTGTGTTGTCATTTCTGCTGTTGTTTGTCTGTGTGCTGTGTGTTGTCATTTCTGCTGTTTGTTGTGTGTGCTGTGTGTTGTCATTTCTGCTGTTTGTTCTGTGTGCTGTGTGTTGTCATTTCTGCTGTTTGTTCTGTGTGCTCTGTGCAGTCATTTCTGCTGGGCGATTTGGTGTCGTAAGCGGCATTCGTTTGGAGTTATGGGCCTGTATTTTTTCATCGTGGGAGCAAGAGTTACCTTACTTGTTAGTTATTTACTGTTTACCGATCCCTGCCTGATGTAAGATTTCCTTTCCTTTGATACAGAAAGAGTTCGGCTTCACAATACATCCATTTTCTACAAAATCTGTGTGCAAATTCATTGATTAACTTCCGCCTCAAATTTCGAATAGTAAATCTGCCTCCTTTCTAACATGGCGCACTAACTCTCAATAGTATATCAATGGTATATCATATTCATTAAAAATGATATAAACACGTAAAACATGAACCTAAGATTTTATACAAACTTTGGACTTGAAATCACATGATGCCTTTTGTTGTTGTTGTTGTTGCTGTTGCTGTTGTTGTATGATATAAACTATGCGTACATCTATGCAAGCACTAACGTGCCTCTCTTTCCTCACCCTTCCAGCGTCAGAGGAAGAACGTATCTCCGGAAGTAGGGCTTGGCCTCCACGTGAGCCTCCTTGTCGAGGTTGTGCAGATACAGGTCGTCTATGACGTCAAGGCTGCTGTACCTACGAAATCCACCACCAGCTGACCTTGATCCTCGAAACAGTTGATGAAGTGGAAGGTGAAGGCCGGCTCCGCCCGGAACTTGATGTTCACTTCTTTGTTGTCCGAGCGACGGACAATACGGAAGACCAACTGTTGGAAAACATGGAGAATTGTGTTCTTTCGTTGTTTGCTTGTCTGGGAGTTCTCTCTCTCTCTCTTCTAATTTGTGTACGTTTTTCTCTAAGTTATAAACCACGTGACGAACGCTACAAATGTAGGCCTACTCTTCTTTCTGATTTGTGTGCCCTATTCTGCAAGTTATAAACCACATACAGAATGTTACAAGTGTACTCTTCTTTCTTATTTATGTACCCCTTTTTTTTTCTAAGTTACAAACCACGTACAGAAAACTAAACTGCACATAGTTACATCTCCAAATGGCTTTCGTCTGTGTTATCATACCAATGATTTTTACATACCAAGATAGGCCACTCAAGGAATTTACTATAATGATATATTCATGATGTCGCAGTTGCGTCCCTTGGCCCTGAAATAATTCTGACTGACTTGCACACGCAGAACTGCAGTATCAATGGGCGTTGTTGGTTACGTTTCCACTTGTAATGTCTACATGTTGGTGCACCTTTGAGAATGTGCCATGTGCAAGTGGCCGCTGGTAACGAAGTTGACATGTTTTCGCACAAAAAGAGAGAGAGAGAGAGAGAGAGAGAGAGAGAGAGAGAGAGAGAGAGAGGGTTGGGAAGGTTTGAGGTGTGTAGATATATAACCACTTTAAGCAACCAAATGTTTGTGAATGCGTGTTACTCCAGGGCAGGCAAAACTCTATAATGTTAGTGGAATATAATCAAGAAACAAACAAAGAAAAAAAAAAGCATAATGAATGAATGAATAGATAGTTGAATGAATGAGTAAAAATTGATCCTGAGCAAATGAATAGAAATGAATAAATCAATCAAAATTAAAAACACTCTGTGATCCACAAAAAAAAAACATGTGCAGACATTAACTGGGCTCTCTCAGTGTGGTGTGCTCCCCAGTGTTGGTATTCCCGCCTATGGGAGATAACCCAAGCCTAATCTGGCGGTTACCGCGATCACCCACCCCCTACCGTTCATCCTCGTGTGTACAATCATTGGTCACACTGCGTTAAAGTACAACAACATACATGGCAGACACTAAGGTTAGAAATGCAGTGTAACATTCAAACATCATAAATGTCACCAGAACTATATAAAAAAAAACAAACAAACAAAAAACAAGAAAGTAAGAAAAAAAGAAGAAGAAGAAAAGGAGAGGTATCAAGGTAGAGAATGACATGCAAATCTCCATATCCACTCCACACACAGAAACAAATGGGTATACTGCCTCGGCGTTATCATTCTACGTTGTGGAAAAAAAAACAAGACAACCAATGTTAGGTAGGCACTCAAGGTCTGACCAGCGCATTGGGCTAATGCGTAGATCAGACATTTGCTAAGTCTAGCCACGAGACCCTCTTCGTCAGTTCTCTCATCTTAGTTGTTAATTGATTTATCCATCAGCTTAAAATCATGCGTAGTGGTGTGGTCTCAAAACTTAGCGGATGTGGCGTAGCGTATATGGACTATCTCCGCATGCAGTGACGCCTCCTTGATGAGAATGAAACTGAAACCGTTGTGGTCAAGACAGAGACTAGCTGTTAATCCCTCTATCTGCATCGTTGGCCATTTGATAATGAACCTGATTAGAAGCATTTCGGCTCATGGGGAAGCCGTGTATTCTCCTATCCGTCCGATACTCTGACAATAAATTCATCCACTCTCACCTTCCTTCTTCTTATTCTCCTCCAAACCCTAACCACTCTTTCTTGCTTTCTTCACACCAACTCGCCTCTTCATTGGGGTACTTGTCAAAGTTCTCATAGACAGAAGCCCTGCGCCAGTTGTTGGTCAGAAATTTGAAGGATCATGGTAACTGGCTGTTCCAGGATGATGAAGTGACCACGTGACATGCCGAAGCTGTGGTTGTACCCCATTGTGAACTTCCACCGAGACTCGAGGGACACCAGCAACTGGGCGGCGGACACTGCTTCTGTGTCTGAGTCACAGACAGCAAAGGTCAAGAAGTAACAACAAATTTTAAACACATGAAAATCACTCTGGCACTGTGAAAAAAAAATTAATATGAAAAAGATGATTTTATCCCAGCGTTTTTAGTCATTAAATTAAGTCAATGTCGCATGTCAACAAAAACATAGCAGAATGATGCATGACTTGTGGACTCCTTGTGTTTCTACGTTATTGGTAGGGCAGAAGGAGTTTGGACTGACTGAACAGCCTCGCAGACAACAGGAAAATGATCGGTCATGTGGATCACACTTGCATAAAAAACGGGACTTGAGATGTGGCTCAGAGTCAGGTATGGTGTGGGTCAAGGGCTGGACTGTGTGATGAATAGATCTGTCTCAGAGTCAGGTATGGTGTGGGTCAAGGGCCGGACTGTGTGATGAACAGATCTGCCTCAGAGTCAGGTATGGTGTGGGTCAAGGGATGGACTGTGTGATGAATAGATCTGCCTCAGAGTCAGGTATGGTGTGGGTCAAGGGCCGGACTGTGTGATGAATAGATCTGCCTCAGAGTCAGGTATGGTGTGGGTCAAGGGATGGACTGTGTGATGAATAGATCTGCCTCAGAGTCAGGTATGGTGTGGGTCAAGGGCTGGACTGTGTGGTGAATAGATCTGCCTCAGAGTCAGGTATGGTGTGGGTCAAGGGCCGGACTGTGTGATGAATAGATCTGCCTCAGAGTCAGGTATGGTGTGGGTCAAGGGATGGACTGTGTGATGAATATGATTTGGTGCTGGCTGATCTGAAGAGAAGACCCAGACGCAGCTTTGAGTGTGACAGAGAATATGCAGGTTTTGGGTCTGAACTGTAACAGTGAACTTGGACCTGTACGTGCTATATGCAAGAACAATACCAACAGATTTGACGAGGAAGCATATCTTTCGTCAGATCTGATGCTATTGTTCTCGTTTGTTTTTGTCACATTTCATAAGGATGATGATGATGATGATGATGATGATGATCATGATCATGATCATGATGATCATGATGATGATCATCATCATCCTCATGATCTTCTTCTTGTTCCATAAAAGCTGGTTCGCTCAAAAATGAGTAGGTCACCAGCCAGCGCACATGTTTAAAAAAAAAAAGAATGCGACTCAGCCTGTTGGCCCCTGGAGCAAAATTTGGCAACAAGGGGTCACACATGATATTTAAAAGGTTAAAAGCAATGGCCAGGTTAAGGCCTAGGTAGCCATAAAATATATGGGGAAGTTAAAATAGAAAAGTCAATCAATACGCAGATCTCAAGATTGTCTCTTATCAATTTGATTTTTAAAAGAGACTGCATTTGTAGCAATCTTGATGGCACCCGGCAGTGAGTTCCACAGCCTTACAAAAACTAGGATAAAACGAATGTAAATGGCTGTCAATATTTGATGCAGGTATGGCATAATATTGACCGCCACTCTTGGTGCTACTTTTATTAAATACTAGTTCCTTTGGGATATCAATTAGTTTAGCTCTGCCTTTGAAGAAGGTATTAAGTTTAATAAAGACTCTTCTCTCTTCTAAGGTTTCCATTCTAATTTCTCATGTTCTTCCTGGTATTCCCTTTCTCTCTGATATGGTTCCCTGTTACGAACCATGCTGCTCTCTTCTGAATCTTTTCAAGGTTATCGATGTCCTTTCAGACTGTAAGGATCCCAGACTGAGCAACATATTCTTCTAGTACTGGTCTAACCAGTGTTTTATAGCAGTCGTCCTTAATCTTTTGGGGCAGTCGTTGATGTTCCTGTATAAGAAAGCTAAGATGCTGTTTGCTTTTTACATACTAAATTGTAATGTTCTTTCCATTTGAGACGACTGTCTAAAGTCACGCCTAAATATTTTGCAGCATTGGTTTCTTTAAGAATAGTATTGTGAATAGAGTATTCTGATCTACTTGGTGAGCGTTTATTACATATACGCAACGCTTGGCACTTCTGGGGATGAAATTCCATTTTTCAAGTTCTTTCTCACTCTTACAAAGCGTTTAGGTCTTCTTCTTGTAGAACGCGTGTATCATTCTTGCTTTTTATTGTTCTATATATTAAGCTGTCATCTGCAAAAAGCCTTATAGTAGTAGTTCCAGGAGAGAGTTTTTTCTACTTATGTCATTTATATAAATTTTAAAAAAAACAAGGGCCCCAGAACAGTTCCCTGAGGTACACCTGACAAGACTGGTTACAATGGGATGCCGACCCTTCCACAATAACTTTCTGCATTCTCCCAACGAGGAATGATCTAGTCCATTTTAGCAAAGAACCGCCAATGCCGATGTGCTCTAATTTAAGTAGCAGGCCCTCATGGTCAACCTTATGAAAGGCTTTAGAAAAGTCTAATAAAAATGCATCTAATTGCTGTCTGTTGTTAAGACAGTTATTAAAATCATTGACAGTTGTTATAAATTGAGTCTCACAACTTCTTTATTTAAGAAGTCATATTTGTCAAGATGGTCCATTATGGTACTATGTATTATATGGTCAAGTAATTTTGCTGATATGGATGTAGGAGATACAGGTCTATAGTTCTCTGCTTTTGTTTTGTCACCCTTTTTGGTTAAAGGGACAATGCTAGCATCTCGCCACTCATCAGGTACTACTCCCTGGTCCAGTGAAACTTGGAAAAGTAGTTGGTATACCTCAGTCAATTCTTGGCACATAATTTTAAGAGCTTGCCAGGAATGCCATCAGGACTAGTAGTTTTATTTTCATTGATGTTGGTCAGTAACTTACATATTTCTGCTTTTGCTTACTTTGATATTTTGTATTTCAGGGAGCTTATCATCATCCTTTAATCTAACATTAATTAGAGGCTTGGGATTTGAGAAAACCGAACAAAACTGATTGTTTAGTAAGTTTGCTTTTCCTTCAAGGACCTGTGTTAGGTTATTCTGATTATTTATCAGGTCTGGAATCCCAGTATCGTCCTGTCTCTTACTCCTTATGTAAGACCATAATTTCTTGTTTTGATGATCACCTTCTGAAATCCTCGAATTACATAATTGGAGTGGGTAAGCCTACATTCCTCCTGACACCTTCTTAATATGTTTATACTTACTCAGTAATCTTTCTGGATTAGGGTGTAGTTTCAATTTCTTAAAGAACCGATGTTTCCTTCTCAACAAAACGTTTGGTTATTGTAGTAATCCATGGCTGGTGTTTTTTTGCTTGAAGTTATTTTAGTTGGTATGTTGTCATCCATAATAAATTCCAAGTTAGTTTTTATGCACTTCCAAAGGTCAGTGACATTATCCTCTAGCACTATGTGACCTAAAAAAAAAAAAAAAAAAAAAAAAAGACGACTGAAATCATGAGTATCCCTGCGTAATTTTGGTAAGTCTGCTTGGTTCCAGAGTCTGATGGTACGTTTAGGGGGTTTTCTTCGAAAAGGTTGAAAGTTGCTCTCTAGGAGAATTATGTCATGATCACCCAGGCCTGCAATTAATTCCTGACTGCCTAAAGCGCCTGGACAATTAGTAGAAATTAAATCCAAGAATGCATTGCCAAGTGTTGGTATTTCAACTGACTGCACTAATCCAAGGTCTTTGGTGGTATCAAGAAACTGAGAATTAATGTTTTATTATATTGATTACCAAGTATGGCATCTTCACGCCAGTCGATGTCAGGTAAGTTGAAGTCTCCACCAATCCATAATATTGCCTTCCTATTGGCCAAAACAATGTCAGAAATGTCTTTGCAAATAGGCGAACATACATTTTCATTTGAGTCTGGAGGTCTGTATACTGATCCAACAATGACAGGTCTCTTTTTTTTTTTTAATTAATCCTACAAAATAAGCTGTCACTATTTTTGCCTTGATGTAAAAACTCACTGGCTAGGTTCTTCCGAATGGCAATCAGGACTCCCTCACCTCTTTTTCCCAGTCAGTCCTATAAATATCAAAATCCTCCATTACAAGCTCACTGCTGGATGTTCCATTTCTAGCCAAGTTTCTGTTCCAGTTACATCATCAATGCTTTTTTTCCGTGACTAAATTACTGAATTCTTCCTTTTTTTCTTGATACATGATTGAAAGTTTACGACTATGCATTTAAGTTTGTCTTTTTCTTTAGATTATTTGAAGTTGGGTTGCACTTTATGATTAGGGATTTTATCAGTTTTAGAATCAGGGGTGGATGCAAACTTAGGACAAAATTTCAAGGAGTTTTCTTTTGGGAATCGGTCTGGTGAAATAAGGCCAAAACGGTTGCTTTCTGAACTGCAATCTTCAATAAAATCTTCAAAAAGTCTCGAACTAAAGTTTGGACGCCCGCAGGTAAAACACGTCCAACATACATCACTATTACATAATACTTCATAAACAGCTGAATTTAATAACATACATTTGGTGTGATACCATGTACTGCAAACGTCACAGCCAACTGCTTTATGTTTTCATGTGAACTGGAAATTGCAGACTCCGCATGGATATTTCACTTTGTGGACGGACCAGGATTGAACTCAATATCTCCCGATAGTAGGATAAAGCTTAAGAGCCATGATTGAACTCCTCATTGTCTAACCCTTTTCTTAAAACAATTTCTTATCACCGTACTATTTCTGATATTAACTGAAATCAGAGGTTCAAATCTGGGCCTCGTAATCGACGTGAGAAAAGTGTTCGGCACAGGTGTACACAAGAGGCTAACATGGTTCAGGTTGAACAAAGTTTTGTAACCAGCAAAAAATGAACTAAAGGCGTCTACATCTACATCTAAAATTTCAAAATTAAACTGATTGCTAGGAATACAGTTGTTTCTGTCACATGTGCATATAGCAAGAAAAAGCAGAAAGCTTTTAACGAAAACCGAATGATGATCATGCTATTGTTGCAGCTGATTCCAAAAGTGATCTCGTTATTGCTGTTAACTGTTGCTCTTCCTTGGATTTTTTGTTATAATGATGTTTATTACGTTAGCTGCTGTCATTGTTGCTGATACAGCAGCAGCAGCAGCAATGGCACCAGTAGTAGCAGATGCACGCAGCATGAGAAGCAATAAGTGCTGTGGTAAATGTTTTTTGTTTGTTTGTTTGGGTTTTCTTTTGTTTTCTATTTGTTTGTTTGTTTGTTTGTTTGTTTTACAGCTATGCATTTTAAGCAATGCTTTACAGCTGTTGTATGTGATAAATGAGGATCTGAATGGAAGCACTAAATGTTGAAGTAAGTGTTTTCATCTTTATCACCAAACATTTTGCACAATACTTTATCGCTGTTGCATGTGGCGAATGAAGGTTTTAACAGGGTGTGAAAGTGCGATGAGAATACAGATTTTCAACGACAAATGCGCTATATAGATACTTATTATCATCATGTCTTCAACAGTAGCAGAAACAGCAGTAAAAACAGTAGCAGCAGTAACAACAACACAACAAGAGGATGAAGAACAGCTACTTTTTATTTCTTTTGTTTCTTTTCTCTTTTTTTTTTTTGAGATCAGAATTTTCAACTGTTTCCTACTAGGAGGATGTAGAACAGCTACTGCAGCAGAAGCAGCAGCAGCAACAGTAACAGTAACAGCAGCAGTGGCAGCAGCATATAAACGGTCACAACATATCAGCATCATACTTATCTGATCCATTTCATTGTTGCACTATTCTTGTCGTTGTCTGCATCTTGGTCATTTGATTATTAATAAATCAACGTTTCCATCACAGTATGTATGCATGTATGTATGTGTGTATGTATGTATGTATGTATGTATGTATGTATCTATCTATCTATCTATCTATCTATCTATATATATATATATATATATATAAACGATAAAAATGCTCTTCATCAATCAAGAGAAGCAATATGTATTGAAAAAAAAAACCTTTTCTGTATCCATTTGTCCATTTTGTCATCTGTCCAGTCATCTAAAAATATGTACTCAAAGATTCGGATCAACAACCAGAGAGTGATGTCCCGTTTATGTTCCAAGAATGATTGTACGCTCGTTACATCTGCTAAAAGGGAGAGAAGTTGGGGGGGGGGGGGAGAAGAGAGAGAGAGAGAGAGAGAGAGAGAGAGAGAGAGAGAGCGAGAGAGAGAGAGAGAGACAGACAGACAGACAGACAGAGAAGGGGGAACAGAAGAGAGAGAGAGAGAGAGAGAGAGAGAGAGAGAGAGAGAGAGAGAGAGAGAGAGAGAGAGAGAGAGAGAAAGAGAGACCCACACAGACAGACAGACAGACATTGAGACAATGAGACAGAGACAGAGATGGATGGTGGGGTAGGCGGGGTGCAGGGGAGGGGTCGTGGAGGAGCAAAGAGGAAGAGGGGAGGGCAGAAGTGTGTGGGTGGTTGGAGGGATGGGTGAAGGGAACAGTGGCGGGAGAGGGAGGAGACAGACAAAACGACACTTGAACAGTGAGACAGAGACTAACAAACACGCACAGTCAGCCTACCAGTCCAACAGACAGACAGACAGACAGACAGACAGACAGACAGACAGGCGAACACAGACAGACAGACAGGCAGACAGGCAGGCAGACAGACAGACAGGCGAACACAGACAGACAGACAGGCAGACAGACAGACAGACAGGCAAACACAGAGACAGACACGCTTTGACGAGACCTGCACTGACCAGGGCTGTCAGGAGGTGGGATCTTGACGATGTTGTAGTTGTTGGGGGGATTGAAACGCAGTACCCAGGTTGTACATATTGCCCTGGTGGTCAAAGTGTGGGTGTGCCGTGGACATGTGCACCGCTATCGTCGTTTTCAGGTTCTCCTGTTAACACAACCACACTGCACTGAATAACACAACTAAAACAAATTCAATTTTTTTAATTTAGTTAAGACTCCATATAATGCGCTCGCCCTGTCCACACAATCACACTGCACTGAATACCACAGTGACGGTAAATCACAACAAAAGTTTAAGTATACATCCGAAAAAAAATGAACACACGAATCACAAGACAAAACACGACGCGTTTCGACCTCTCAGGTCTTCTTCGGGCAAGATAAACAACACTCAGGACAACCGAAATGAAGAACGAGCGATTACTTATCTCGTCAAAGTGCAGGCAAGACGGGCGTGGAATGCCCTCTCAATACAATCACGCCACACCGAAAGACGCAGCTACGGTTGACAAGACAGTGTTGGTTTTCATTCAACACCTGTCTTGCGCCGAAATTGGTGAGATAAGTGATTACTCGTTTTTCATTTTCGTTGTTCTGAGTGTTGTTTAGGTCGCCTGAAGAAGACCGATACGGTCAAAAAGCCCTGTTTTGTCTTGTGATTCGTTTGTTCGTGTT
>JADBJO010019390.1:22500-33361 GCA_016801955.1 Conus betulinus | reverse complement strand
CTGGAACATACTGTTGCACACAAGGTTATACTATGTAACCAGTGAACAGCTCCTTTGTACACAAGCAAAGTGTACACATTTATAATGTCTTGTGGGGGTTGCCCGTCCTTGTTGCCTTTGCTACGCCCTTGTCTGCCGGTTTTGTCTGTTAGCATCCGCAGGTCCGGGAGCCCCCAGGACCTTGTAGTGCGTCCTGGACTGGGCCCACGATGCTGGTCTGCCAGTCCACGGCTTGTTGCGCTGGAGGTACCGTGAAGGTCGTCGTGGGTGTGGCTGCCACCTGTTGTGTCGGGTCGGCCATCGTCGATGTGCTGCCTCACTCGCTGTCAGTGCAGGCCTTCAGCGTCGCTGCGGTCTTGTCTTTGGCATCTGTAAAATACCCAATCTTCGGACATGAAAAGGGGCTTACCGTGTGTGTACTTCTATTGCCTTGTGGAATGGAATGGGATCAATCAACACGGGTCAGAACTGCACGCGTACTGGCCAAAAGTCACAACTAATATCGCTGGATTGTGGAGGAACAGTCCTAGTCGTGGCTAACATCATCACATTGCCGAAAGAACATGCAAACACACAACTGATACAGCCGCACTGCTGAAAAATTGCTGAGAGAAGCCTGTAACCCTTGTCACGGGTAATGTAGCCGCACTGTTGAGGAGCATGCAGAGTTATACAGCTGGTCATCATCATCACTGAAATAGCCGAATTGGTGAGAAAACCTGCAAAAACACATCCTGGGTGGCTGCATTGAGGAAGATTTTCTGAGAAACTCGCAAGACATAGCCACGGCTCACGTAGCCGCATTGCTGGAAAACCAGCAAAGTTATATATATCTATATCTATATGTATATAACATGTGGCCGCATTGCTGGAAAACATGCAAAGTTACATATATAAACATGCTTAGACACAACTAATGTAGCCGCACTGAGGAAAGATCGTTGAGGGAGACTTGCTGAGAAACCTGCAAACCCGTGTCATGGCCACATTGCTGAAAAAAGATGATGCAAAGTTATATATATATAAATATAAACCTGCCAAACACAGCTGATGTGTACCAGAGAGGAAAATTTGTTGAGACAGTCATGGTTGATGTAGCTGCATTGCTGCAAAATGTGCATTTTCACCGCTGGTGTAGCTGCCTTGTGGAAAAAAACAGTCATGCCTTGAGTAGAAAACCTGGATCCTGGCTAATATGGCTGCATTGCTGAGAGACATGGCAGATCACAGCAGATGTAGCTGCATTGAGTGGAAAACATAGGTCACAATTAATACAGCCGCATTGCTGATGAACATGCAAGATCACAGAAAACATAGGTGACAATTAAAACCCGTTGAGTGCCTTTAAGCCGTCAGCTGACGCCGTAGTAAAAATGTACTTCCAGTGCCTATGGGCCGTCCACTGACGTCATGCATTTGTCTTGAATTTTCATTCGTTACTATTCCTATCAAAGGACTGAAATAGAGTGTGCGTAGTAAGCCTTATATGTCTGCAGTATTAAAATGATATGCAAATGACCACACGTGAGGGGAAAGACCATTTTTCCTCATCACTGACTGGATGACCAGCCAGCGCTTTGTCTCGCTTGCAAAGATGGCGGCGCAACCTTCGACGAGCGTAGCGACCAAATCAACGTACTTACACAGCTGAGCGGGCTCTGCTAATCATTTTTGACAAAGATAATAATCTTTTATTCAGGACTCACTCGAGCATGAAGGTGAGATGATGATAGTGATGGAATTGCCGACCACATTCGTCAGTTATTGAGTCGTGCTGTGCGATCTCAAGAGTGTTCAGCTGACTGGTTACCAGCGTGGGACGAGCTAGCCTAGTGTGTACTCTGCACTGTGTGCGAGTGGCCAGCGACGTGTTAGTCAGCGCGAGAGGGGAGCGCGGCCTGCTCGCGGCGTGACACGGGCAGCAGGAATGGTGGGGGAGAGGAGGAGTGAAAGAGAGGGTTGAAGTCCAGCAAGGGGGCGTGGTGGGGGGGGGGGGGGGGTGGTGGTCGTGGACTGACCTGTCTGCATGAGGTGTGAGCGTCTGGATAGACTTCTAGACTGTTTTACTTTCATTTACAGGTGTAGTCTGGATAGACTTCTAAACTGTTTTACTTTCATTTACAGGTGTAGTGTGACAATACAAACTTTATTTTCAACTTTTTTTTTTTTTTTTTTTTTTGCTTTGTGTTCTTTTTTGGATGTGAAACTGTAGTGGTAAATACATATGTTTTTGATCGTGCAAAAAAACTATCCAAATCGAAATGGCTAATTTTTTTTTTTTTTTTTTTTTTTTTTTTTTTTTTTTTTTTTTTTTTTTTTTTTAATGATCAAAATTAAAACAAAAGAAGCCCAGATTCAAAATCGCCATTCAATTTCCTTCAAAAATCATATATATTTCATTTTTTATATCTTTTGTAGTTTCCGAGCTAGAATTTTTTTGTTAATTATTACCCCCAAATCATTAGATTTCCAAGGTACTGGGCAAGCCTTTGTTATGTAATATTTTCAGGCAGTGAATGGGTTAATATAGGCGCATTGCTGATGAACATGCAAGATCACGGAAAACATAGGTCACAATTAATATAGCCGCATTGCTGATAAACATGCAAGATCACAGCAAGATCACCGCTGATGTAGCTGAATTGAATGGAAAACATAGGTCACGACTAATATAGCCGCATTGCTGATAAACATGCAAGAGCACAGCTGATGTAGCTGAATTGAATGGAAAACATAGGTCACGACTAATATAGCCGCATTGCTGATAAACATGCAAGAGCACAGCTGATGTAGCTGCATTGAATAGAAAACATGGGTCACGGCGAATGGAGCCGCATTGCTAAGAAACATGCAAGAGCACAGCTGATGTAGCTGCATTGAATAGAAAACATGGGTCACGATTAATATAGCCGCATTGCTGATAACATGCAAGATCATAGCTGATGTAACTGAATGAGTGGAAAACATAGGTCACGACTAATATAGCTGCATTGCCGATAAACATGCAAGAGCACAGCTGATGTAGCTGCATTGAATAGAAAACATGGGTCACGGCGAATGGAGCCGCATTGCTGAGAAACATGCAAGAGCACAGCTGATGTAGCTGCATTGAATAGAAAACATGGGTCACGCTAATGGAGCCGCATTGCTGAGAAACATGCAAGAGCACAGCTGATGTAGCTGCATTGAATAGAAAACATGGGTCAGGGCTAATGGGGCCGCATTGCTGAGAAACATGCAAGAGCACAGCTGATGTAGCTGCATTGAATAGAAAAACATGGGTCACGGCAAATGGAGCCGCATTGCTGAGAAAGCACAGCTGATGTAGCTGCATTGAATAGAAACATGGGTCACGGCTAATGGAGCCGCATTGCTGAGAAACATGCAAGAGCACAGCTGATGTAGTAGCTGCATTGAATAGAAAACATGGGTCACGGCTAATGGAGCCGCATTGCTGAGAAACATGCAAGAGCACAGCTGATGTAGCTGCATTGAATAGAAGACATGGGTCACGGCAAATGGAGCCGCATTGCTGAGAAAGCACAGCTGATGTAGCTGCATTGAATAGAAACATGGGTCACGGCTAATGGAGCCGCATTGCTGAGAAACATGCAAGAGCACAGCTGATGTAGCTGCATTGAATAGAAAACATAGGTCACGATTAGTATAGCCGCATTGCTGAGAAACATGCAAGAGCACAGCTGATGAGCACAGCTGATGTAGCTGCATTGAGTAGGAAACATAGGTCACGGCTAATATAGCCGCATTGCTGAGGAGCATGCAAGATCACAGCTGATGTAGCTGCATTGAGTAGAACATAGAGGGCACGGCCAATAGCGCCGCATTGCTGAGAAAAAATGCAAGTAATGTAGCTGAATTGTGAAAAACAAGTGGTAGAAATGATGAGAGACATGCAAAACAAACATAGTTACGGCTAATGTAGTCGCGTTGCTATGAAACATGCAAAAACATAGTTACGGCTAATGTAGTCGCATTGCTATGAAACGTCCAAGTTTAAGGTTGTTGTAGCTGCATTGAGGGCCAATAGTCCTAGTTATGGCTGATATGGCCGCGTCGCAACGAAACGTGCACACCGTCACAGCTGAAGAGCTGCATTGTAACAGAAACAAGCCAAGGAACAAAACAGGAGGGACCTAAACTAGGCACTCCTGGTAATCTTTAGTGGTAATCTTTACTGATGTAACGACTGCTGATGATGAACATGGTAAAAGACAACCAAAATCAAAAGCAACATTCTGCCATGACAGTTGTAAAAGGCACCGATTTTATTTTATTTTATTTATCTATTTCTTTCTCTCTTTATTTATTTATTTATTTATTATTTTTTTTTTAAGCGCCTTAAAAATACATAGCTTCGGTGTCTGGTATTCCGTCATTTATCGATTCCCTTTGGGGGTATGAGAGATGGTGTATAAGACGAAATTTTACCTGTCTCTTTCTTGGGCACCAGACCTATCGGTGAAATGGTAAGGTTTGAAAATGGTTTCTCCTTAAATGGGCCTGCTAGTCGTCCTAGTCGACATTCATTGTCTAGTTTACTACTCACTATTTCAGGGTGGTCGTCTGTGGATGCTGAGTTAGTCGTCCTCGTCTACATTCATTGTCTAGTTTACTACTCACTATTTCAGGGTGGTCGTCTGTGTGGATGCTGAGTTAGTCGTCCTAGTCTACATTCATTGTCCAGTTTACTACTCACTATTTCAGGGTGGTCGTCTGTGGATGCTGAGTTAGTCGTCCTTGTCTACATTCATTGTCTAGTTTACTACTCACTATTTCAGGGTGGTCGTCTGTGGATGCTGAGTTAGTCGTCCTAGTCTACATTCATTGTCTAGTTTACTACTCACTATTTCAGGGTGGTCATCTGTGGATGCTGAGTTAGTCGTCCTAGTCTACATTCATTGTCTAGTTTACTACTCACTATTTCAGGGTGGTCGTCTGTGGATGCTGAGTTAGTCGTCCTAGTCTACATTCATTGTCTAGTTTACTACTCACTATTTCAGGGTGGTCGTCTGTGGATGCTAAGTGAAGGGCTTCCTTACGGGTTAAAGAGCCCTTGTAACTGACTCGGTAGCCCCATCTGAAACCTTCGCTAAGGAATACTGCTAATTCCCTGTCATACCCTATTAGGTAGCGTTCTAACATTTCATGCTTGACTGGGCTTGGTAGGACTCTACTGTCGCACTTTTCTAAGTGTGGTGGGATTGGGTTGGTTTCTGTCTGTGGTGGGTGGAACCATGCAGACGTCATAAGCAACACCTCTAATACCTTGTGTTAATTTGATGTTACGTTTTTCTGGGTCTAGGCCCAAATTCATTTGCCAATCTTTTAAAGCGGTCCAAGTTTGCGTCAATACTTTCTGTATTCTCATTAAATGGATCCAAAGAAAATGACATCGCTGGAATTTGGATGGGTGTTATACAATTCTTGGCCATCAACTATCCACTAAGTACAACAAAAGCAAAGAATCACACGATGTAAATATCAAAATGAATTGATTATAACGTCAACCACACACACTCTTATTATTTGCTGTGTAAGATAATCGTTCACACAACAAACAAGAAAGATTTCCCTCCTGGACTCCACTCAATCAGCCTATTTGCACTTATTCTTCTGCTCTTGTCCAAATTTTTGGACTAGCCAAAGGAAATAAAATTTTGAGTGAATTGTATTTAACAATCCAAAGTGAATTTTACAATCCCGGACGAGCCCCCACGTCGATGTGAAGTTTTTTTTTTTTTTTTTTTTTTTTTTTTTTTTTTTTTTTTTTTTACCCGGAGCACACGATCGCAAAGGGGAGGCGATCGGCCGCGCGTAGAGGTATAAATATACAAGCTAAATAATAAAAATATACTAGTACTGTGATATAATAAACACAGCACAGTGATATAATAAACGCGCGCAAGGGTAGGTGAGCGAAGACTCGCGTGTGTGATGTGCCTGGGGATCAAGAAATGGTGGAAAACTCGATCACCGGTCCACAGCACCGTCACCGAAAAGTGCTGAGTAACGCTGCGTGAACGAAGTACAAATGCGATCGCGAAGGTAGATCGTGATCGCTATGCACACGTTGAAGAACGATAAATGATGCGATAAATGATGAGCAAAAAAATGGAAAACGAGAAATGTAGTAGCCAAACCACGTGTAGCACAGTGGACTTATTAAGCTGAGCCGACGGGAGAAAGTTCGACAGGCGCAAGGAAGATGGCGGCCGAGACCGGCCACGCGGTCGTCGCCCAAGTAGTGGTGTGAGCGTGTCGCACAAGTAGTGGCGTGACTGGAAAATAAATAGCAGGAGGGCCTTAAGGAGAGGCGCGCGCGGTCTAGAAAGGCCGAACCAAAAACCTGGCATGGGGTAAAACGGCGATAACCACGAACCGGGTTACGCGTATAACCACGAACCAGGACAACGACGATCGCCAAAATAAGTCAAGTGCTAGAAATACTAGCCCACCGATAGCCTCACACGGCAAGTGTAACAAAGGTTTAGCGCAAGCCACAAGTGAATGAGTCAAGAATGCGAACACAAGCAAACTGTACACAAAGGCAAAGTACAGGCGAGAAAGAGCACAAAACTTACCTTGTTTGGGCGACAGGAAAATTTTTTCGTGTGGAGCAGAGAGTGCGTCTTCACTGCTAGCGTGTTACTCGAAAAAGGAAGTGCTTTTTCGCTTGCCTGACATACGTCGAAAAGGGGAGTGTTTTTGCGCATGCCTGACATGCGTTAAGACTTTTGTCTTGCCGGAAAATACCGGAATGATCGCACTCCGCCACAAATTCCCTTATGTCCCATAAGAACTTTTATGTTGCACATAATTATAGAACGGAGAATCGATGGGGGTTACGTAGCAAGCTACAAGAAGAACGTCACTGACAGTTCCAAGGAGTGATTTATCTAATTTTAGAACAAGGACGTGGTCGTATAAAAAACCTCAACACGCGATACGAGTTTTCCATTTTTTTTTTTTCAGTCCCAACATCTGCGCCACCTCAGGCAGTGCACCCACGCCGCTCATTCCGACACCCCATCCACAGCCACAGCCCCGTCGGCCCCGCTGCAGCCCCGGCACCGGCAATCCACAGGGAATAGTCAATGTCAAGTCGTCAAGAGGCAACCCACCGGAGGAGACACTGCACTGCTGCCGAGTCACTTCAGTGGTGTTCAGTGTTCAGTGGCGCCTGTTCTGATCTAACATACGCAGGACACCACATACTAAGCCCCCTACTGACGACAATAATTGTTTTAGTCGCGGAGCCGGCGTGAGTGAGCTCTGCCCCCAGAGAGCGCCACCACGTCCATCCAACGACAGCCCCCATGGACTCGCCGATACCGCTGACCCCGACGGAACCAAACCAAGGCCACAGACGTGGAGAGGACATCAAAGTTGAGGTCACCATGAGAGCAGGGCATGAAGGGCCACACAATTTGAGACATTTTTTTTTCTATGCTAATCAATGAGAATGAGGATGATTAAGATGATGCTACGGATTTCCGTTTTGGTCTGAGACTACATGATAGGGCTGTACTCTGTGCTTGCTTTCATAATATATCCCGGTGTCAACCAGACCCGAGAGATACAGGCAACCTGCTGTGTTGGTCAGGAAATTTGAGCAACACTCTCAGAAACGCACCCATTAAGTGGATGAAACTCGACTGTGTGGTCCCAGTCTTCCCAACTGAGCCTGTAGCAAACTCAACTCTGGGTAGGAGCCGGTCAGGGCAGAAAAACTCATATGACTCTGATGGGATTCGAACCCACGACCTCCCAGCCGGGAGTCCGCGACGCTAACCACTTCGCCATGGCGGCGGGTTACATATATATTCTTTACGTATCAAAGTGATAATACCACCACTGCTCCTACCTCGACAAGAAAGTTTCAGAGCAGGGGAGGAAAAAAAAAGCATGAAAAAGCAGTTGGGACCAGCAGTTGGGAGGGGGGGGGGGAGGGGGGGGGGGGGACAAAAACTGTTGAGAAAAATTTCAAATAAACACACAAAGTCAAACTTATTAACGTAATTTAAGAAATCCGGGTCGGAAAATTTGTTCCCAAAGCCGTCAATATTCCAAGACAAGAAAGAAAGTGAAGGGCTTGCTGTACAATGGACTGTGTTCAAACCTGGGGCTGGCAGACACATCATGCCTGGTTCGGTTTTGCTGAAGCTGCATCGTTGGGGGAGATGGGTGGGCGCCTCCGTTTTGGGGGTCGGGGTGACGCGTGTTGGTGGCTTGAGGACGGCCCACTAGTGATCGCGCATGTTGCCACGGACAGGTGACCTGCTTATGAGGTTAAGATTTCCGACTGACCCCCCTCTTGGATGACTGGAAGCTCCGTTGTGGCGGTGTGAGTTGTTAGTGCTGCCGTTGCCGGAACGTTGCTGCAGAGGGCACACGACTACCGGCTTGTTACCCTTGTAGTAAGCATGTAGTCCTTTCTCGCGTTGCTTTCTCATCTGCTCCGACTGTCTCGTTGTCAAGTCGCCTGCAACCTGAATTCCCTTTTGCTTTTAGCACCATACGTCCCTTCGTCAAGACGTCCATCTTGTCTCGCCAACGCAAGAGTCTGACACTCATTGGGTGGGGTTTGGGGTTAGGAATACGGTTGGCAGCCATTGACGCAAAGTTTGGTTTTTGACCCACTCTGTGAGCGCACACAATGTCATCCACCGACCATGTTTTTTCCTGGCGCAATATCCTTCAAAGATTCCACCACTTCGGTGGCACATGGCTCAAAAGATTCACCAGGACTTTCAACAAGGCCGAAAAAAACGAAGGTTGTCCCGGTGCGTAAAGGCTTCTAACTTATCCAGTTTTTCATCGTACCGTTTCCATAGGTCCGTCAGATCTTCTTGCAGATCTTCGACAGACTCTGCCGTATCCTCCTGTTTCTCAGCCAGCTGCTCGCAGGTTTTCCCCAGACGGGTGGTGCGGTCCTTCAAGTCTGCAATGTCACAGGCAATGGCTTGCACCGACGACAACACAGAGTTCATGTCGGCGCGCAGAGCGCCAAGCTGTGACGACAAGTTTTCGTTGATAGCCTGTGTCTGTTGGTCGAGGACAAGCTGGGTGTCGGTCAGAGTGAGGGGCGAGGGTGAGGCATCCTCCCGATCAGATACACCGGTAACAGCTACTTCTTCGGATTCAGTGAAGGGGACGACATGGTAGTAGTAGCTGTGTGCCACCGCTCAGTTGGAATGCAGGCGAACAGTTACGATCGCCAACACGTGCGCACGTGCAGTTCGTCCCTGAAGGTCAAATGAAGGTCAAGTATTATACATCGTTAACGGTATTACATAGTTAAGGGTATTACATGTACTGTGCTGGAACATGGATATATGCTATGGTTGTGACTGGTTTATCCATCTGCTATGACATTTTTGCTGCATGAGGTGACATTCTTGAAGGGTATGGCGTGTAAGCCATAAGCTATAAGCTATGATCACACGGAAGATCAAATTCCTGTCAGATTAGTAGCCTACATGCTCATGTGCATTCCAACAACCCTTTGCAATTTTGTAAAAGCATCGTGTTATCAAGTTTAGCATCAACTTGAGGAATTTCATCAGTATCTGGCATGCCTTTGTTGCTAACACTATTTACATTAAAGGTAACTGGAAGATTGTCATTTCCAAGGGTCTTCTATGGTCGATCAGTCCTAGATCAGGTGATACCAGTGACGTCTGTCGCTTTTATTTTGTGTCTTGGGACAGCTGAGACTCTAGCAATAGATCCATTCTTTGAGACAATAGAAATGAAATCAATCTTATTTTCTACAAAACTTTACTTACGACCTTTGAACAGTTGGTGTCCTGAGAAGGAGCGTGTGCATTTAAGTCTCTAAGTACTTTCGGTTTTTCGTTTGTTTTGACCGGTGTGTGTTTTCTCCATTTGGGCCATTGGGACAATACACAGAGATGATATACTGATTCTGAATGGGCTTTCATCGCGCTGCATCAGTGGCAAACTCCTGTGTATCTGGTAGTCCTGGATAGGCGATAATGGTTGAATATTCTTAGTCACGTATTTCGTAAATGGCACACAGAACAGTCATGTGTAATTCGTTTATGTTAAAGAGTGGTTGGAAGTAATTTAACAAAAAACGTATTTACTACTGCCAGAGCACAGCCTTAATCCGCACGTGAAATCTGCGTTAGCTTCAAACTGAAGTGTTCCACACTATCAGTGGCAGAGTGTAAGCAGCTAGTCAGTGAAGCGGAGAGAGACTGCGAGCCACTCACGCTAACAGGGCTGGTGCGTATCTTCTGTGGGACTGGACTCAGCTGAAGGCAAAAACACCGGATGTGAAAAGTTCTCTATGTTTGGTTATGTGCAACACACAGTAGAGGTGTTGCAACCAGTCCCGTCCTGTTCGTTGTCCATCCACAACACTACGGTCTGCCTTGGGGGCATGTACACCTTCCACTGTGTCCTGTAGGGATGTCAAAGAAAGGGTACCTGGCCAGACACACAGCCTTTACTAATTAATTTAAGATAAAGTTTTTCTGATCACTGGGAAGAGAAATGCTTCCTTCTGTATTGTCGTGCGTTTTTTTTTCCCCTGTTGCTCTTAACTTAACGAGATTTTACATCGCTACTCGGTAATCTTGTCGTTCATTTTGATTATTCGATCTTTTGTTTCATGTTCCAAGGTCCGTGAGGCTCGTGAACGTCATGGAGCGAAGTTCGCAATCGGAAAAGAATCGCATAAGACATTATGTGTACTGTTTGTGATCGCGCAAAGGAGAGTAAAACATATGGAAGCCGTCTTACTGTGGGAACCGTTTTGTAAAGAAAACAAAATCTGCAATGGAAATCAGTTTCTGGTCGGTTGACCTGAATT
>JADBJO010019390.1:15000-17500 GCA_016801955.1 Conus betulinus | reverse complement strand
CTGCTGTGTAACTGAGTTCTTAACTGACAGGCTTCTAATCACATATTTGATATACGTCTAGGAGCCGTTGTTCTCGAAAAGTAACACTTCTGCTGCTTGATAACTTTTGATAGTATTCGCATGAAATGGTACACCTAAGGCCAGTTTCACTGCTTTGCTATCCGAACTGTTGACAAATTGTCTGCACATGACTGATAATCCTGTTATTCGATTTTTTCCTTAAACTGGTGTTTATCCATACTGCAATATCATCAGCGTATTGAACCACATCTGTGTTCCTAGACAAAGCTTTTGGAAGATTATAAACAAAAATGGAGAAGAAAATTGGAGTAATGACTGAACCCTGTGGGATCCCCATATCTACACTTCTGAACGATGAGTAGTAGGTATTGTCAATGTGTGTATACATATGTCTATCCTTCGAAAAGGCTTTAATATATCCATACAATTTGGCACAGATTCCTATTTCCTTTAATTTGAACAGAAATCTGACATGCCAAACATTATCATGTGCTTTTTTTTTTCAAGGTCAAAAAATGTAGCTATGTGGTTTTTTCTTCGTGAAAATTTATGTTTGACCTGAGTAGTAAGCTTAACCAAATGATCTGTAGTGCATCTCCCTTTCCTAAAGCCAGCCTGCTGGACTGGAATCTTGTTATTCCTTTAACTGACCATAACTGTGCGCCTTTTAAAGGCCCTACATAAGCAAATGCACGTGCTCTTCAGTGCGTCTTTATTTTGATTTGCCATGTGGAGAGCAGCTCAGAACAAAGATCGGTTTTCAAAGAACTTCCGAGGAATGTATTCATACTTTAGATCTTGCAGGACAGGACAACAAAGCAATAAAAATGCACTTCCTCTTCACTCGCACTTATGCATACAGGACATAGCATATCAACGTTTTTGTACTCCCAGTTCTTATAGAACAGGGAGTACTTTACAATGGAAACAAAGAAATGCTGTCTATGAGTGTGTGTGTGTGTGTGTGTGTGTGTGTGTGTGTGTGTGTGTGTGTGTGTGTGTGTGTGCGCGCGCGTGTGTGTGTGTGTGTGTGTGTGTGTGTGTGTGTGTGTGTGTGTGCGTCTGTCTGTCTGTGTGTCTGTCCGTCCGTCTGTCCGTCCGTCTGTGGTCAAAATGTGTTCCACTCGCTCCAGACAAAACTACTGAGCCGATCTTTCTGAAAATTTGTAGGTATGTTAATTATAGGTCACGGATGATGCCCGATGTGTTATTTTATCGTTATGGCCATTACTAACGACCATAATGGCCCATAACGGTTTTCCTTGTTTATGGATTGTCTCAGAAAGTACTCGGTCGATCTCTCTGAAAATTTGTAGGCATGTTCATTATGGGTCACGGATCATGCCCGATGTGTTATTTTACCGTTAAAATCGTAACTAACAGCTATAATGGCCCATAACGGTTTTATTTATGGAATGTCTCAGAAAGTACTTGGCCGATCTTTCTGAAAATTTGTAGGTATGCTACTTATGGGTCGGGATCATGCCCGAAGTGTTATTTTACCGTTATAGCCGTTATTAACGGCCGTAACGACCCATAACGGTTTTTTCTTCTTTATGTAATATCTCAGAAAGTACTTGGCCAATCTTTCTGAAAATTTGGGGCATGATCATTATGGGTCATGGATGATGCCGGATGTGTTATTTTACTGTTATAGCCGTTACTAGCGGTTTTTCTTCTTTATAGAATATACCATAAAGTGCTCGGCCAATCTTTCTGAAAATGTGTAGGTATGTTCACCACAGCCAAGTCGGCCCCGCCGCAGCCCCAGCACCAGCAATCCACAGGAAGCAGTCAATGTCAAGTTGTCACAAGCAACCCACCAGAGGGGACACTGCACTGCTGCCGAGTCACTTCGGTTGGTGTTCAGTGGCGCCTGTTCTGATCTGATCTAACATACATAGGACACCACCTACTAAGCCCCCTACTGATGACAATAATTTATTTAAAGCCCCCAAATCTCAGCACCATATTGAGCAACTGGTTGAACCTGTACATCGAAGAGGTTTCAAAACACAGTCAAGGAGTTATTATTTAACATGTTCATTTTTCTTCAAAATACACAATGAGGCGTTTTTTGCTGTGCTTTTTTTTTTTGCTGTTTTACATCCTGTGTACATAAAATAAAAAGTCAGCAAGTTCTCCACCTGATCTGACTTTTGCTTTAATGTTATAGTACATACTTTTAATACACTAATATTATTTGCCATTGATGCCGTTCTTTTTCAGTATTGGCCAGAGTAATTTTCTAAAAGAAATGGGGTCAAACGCTTTCTCGAAATCAACGAAAGCTACACATAGCTTGCGATTACACGAAAACTGCTTTTGAACCAGAGCCAGAAGAGTAAACATATGATCTGCATTAGAACGATTCTTTTTGAAACCAGCTTGATATTCACAAGTAATGTTATTTTGATCGATCCAATTTTTGTAATCTGGTATTGATGGTGGAGCTGTACAATTTGCTGCTTATATCAGA
>JADBJO010019390.1:0-10000 GCA_016801955.1 Conus betulinus | reverse complement strand
TTGGTGCTATCGAAATGTTCCTAAATTATGTACAGAACATCCGTGCCATGGAAAACTGTCGTTGAGGCCTTTTCCGAATGCGTGTGTGACAAAAATCATTTTTGAAACATGTGCAGAGTATGATGTTGATTCGGTGAGCGACATTCGTCGAGTGAGGGACGCGGATCGCACGCTCTCTGTGTTCAAGCCGAATTTGTGAACTATGTCGCTTGCAAACGCAGTTGTTTTCACGTTGTGCGTTTACGCTTCGATTTCGATTTCGAGTTCCCTTCCGTCTACTGTCTACTGGAAACAATAACGGAAAATTTTTCAACGGTTAATCCGGTGTTTCTTTAAAATCTAAAGACATTCCCGACTACGAGAACCGTCCGTCCGTTCTGGAAATATGTTTGGCGGGCGAACGTGCTGCCGGTCAAGGCTCCATTCTCGGCGCCCAGAACATACGTGGTCTTTGGCGCATTTATCCGCCACGAAGGAGGCACGCACGGACATCCTGGTGAAGGGGGTTGGATTGAGAGGAGCTGTTCTTCAGGTTTCAAACACTAACCCTTTCATTCTCCGCAGCGAGACAGGTGAGGAGAAACCTACAACCAAAACTGTGGATCGACAATATTCCAATATCAGTTGCAGAATCGGAAATTGAACATTCCCTCACAAAACTTGGATGTGAATTAAGATCTGCGATAAAAATGGAGAGAGCAAGGGATGTGGACCACAAGTTGACTCGTTTCTTAACGGGTTGACGACTTGTTTTCATTACAGTCCCTCCCACTCCTCTAGATAAATTCGTTAAAATTAACATATCTCTGCAAAGTTTTTTCACAAAGAACAAAAAACAGGTGTGTGTTTCCGATGCATCAAACCTAACCACCATGCGTCTCAATGCTCAGGTGAGATTGTGTGTAAACAGTGCGGCAAAACCGGGACATAAACGAGGGGATGCAGTGTGTGATCTCGCAGATAAACAAATCGGAGATACACAGCCACTGCCCAAACCAAGAAAAAAACCAACAAACGAGGCCACACATGACACTAAAGGTAACAGAACCCAGCGCTAAGTCTATTGGCAGGAACGACAGAAGCCGCCTCCTCACGCGTCAGGCTACACTGGTCACCACCCTTGACCGCTCCCCCCGTCACAGGTCGAGCACCCCCACCAAACGGCGCCTGTCCGGACAGCACACCAGTCCAGTGCAGGGAGCGGGAAGCAGCAACGACGAAGCGTGGAGACCGACGACCTTCCGGATCCTGTTAAGAATGACACCAGTTTCCGTGCGGTAACAGCGGCGCAGTGGCAGTAGCGACTGTGTCACGATCACTTGGATTTGACGGTAAACGACCCTGATAATGATTACGGACTGCGATTTTGGACTGTGATTTTTTGCATAGCTATTTGAAGGTAACTGAAATATTACAGGAGAAAAAAAAAGACACAGCAAATTTTTGTTTCAATGGAGAAAACTGCGTATAGTGTCTCTAAATGTCAGAGGTCTAAAAAAACATGAAATGAAAAGGAAATCTTTGTTCTCTTACTTTAGAAAACATCACTGTGATATAAATGTGTATACAGGAGGCTCATGTAAATATAAATCATACAGGAGGCTCATGTACGGATAACAGATGTAAAAGCATGGGAAAGGCAGTGGGGCGGGAAACATTTTCTGTAATCCAGGTACTAATAGGAGTAAGAGGGAAGTTATTTTGGTGTCTAAAATTTTAAGGGTGAGGTAAAGCCAATACTGGTACAAAACGGTATCTTACTTGTCTCTGTTGTGAATGAGGTATACAATTCGTCAATAGCAAATGTGTATGCACCTTACAATACAAAAGAAAAGATAGCATACTTTCAAAATCTAATTGAAACTTTCATTCCTGTTGATGATAATCTATTGATTTTTTGGTGATTTCAATTGTTCTTTCAACAGTGACCTGGACATAGTATCAGGAAATCCACACAACAAATATGAAAACTGACGCCTTTAAGCGATGCATGGAGACTGTATCATCCAAATGAAAAAGAGGCAAGTGGATGCGGTCAAAATCCATACATTGCACGTCAGCTAGACTATTGCTTTGTCTCTGAGAACGTTTTGAGTTTTTGTACTTCTTGTGAAACACTTTACAGTTCCTAATTCGACCATTAGGCTGTCGTTCTGGATGTTAATGAAAATACTTTTGTACGAGGTCCCAGGTATTGGAGGTTTAATAATAGTCACTTAAAAAACAATATTTTTGTGCAAAAAATGAACGAGACTTTAGACTCATTTTTTCCCCCAGAAAACAGGAACACGAACAACGAAGAGAAGTGGGAGTTGTGTAAAGTGGAAATACGGAATTTTTTGTGTTGAATTTGGAAAAAAAATTATCATGTCAGAAAAGAAACGAATCACTGAAAACTTGGACCTCACTTGAAAGATTTAGAAAAAAACAACTTGTAGACAATCCCGAAAATGAAATCATTCTACAGGATTATATGAAAACCAAACAAAAACTAGAAACGATGCAAATTCATAAAACTAAAGGCGCTCAGGTTTGAGCAAGAATCAGATGGATCGAGGGAAGGAGAGAAGAATTCTGAATACTTTTGCAGCCTGGAAAAGGCGCCAAGTAAAAAATAAGATTATTACAAAAATGTGCAAAGAATCGGGGGGAAAATTCTCACAGATCAAAAAAAAAATCTAGTTGCAAAGTGAAACGACTGCAGGCGGAAATCTAAACAAATCTTAAAATAAATGTCAGCGAACCGCCCAGAGAAACGTGGACAAACGAGTCACAAGACAAAACCACAACGCGTTTTCGACCTCTTAGGTCTTCTTCAGGTGCAACAAAACATGAACCAAATAACGAAAATGCGCTTAGCTTGATCGCTTCTGTGTTAAGCGCAAGAAAACATGTTCGTGGGTCCATGGAGAGGATGTCGACGTGGTACTGTAGGTTTGTACATTTATGCCCAAGTTGCGTCTTCTCCTATCAGCACCAATGGAGCATTTCTTCAGGGGAAAATGGTCCGGTTTTTTGGATTGGAATACAGGATGTGTAAATTTTGTTTAATGATTGTCTTTTTAGAATTTCCCCCGATTCTTTGCACATTTTGTAATAATCTTATTTTTACTTGGCGCCTTTTCCAGGCTGCAAAAGTATTCAGAAAATTCTTCTCTCCTTCCTCGATCCATCGATTCTTGCGCTGAACACAGAAGCGATCAAAGCTAAGTGCATTTTCGTTATTGTTTCATGTTTGTTGCTCCTGAAGAAGACCTAAGAGGTCGAAACGCGTTGTGGTTTTGTCTTGTGACTCGTTTGTCCACGTTTCTCTGGGGCGGTTCGCTGACATTTATTTAAGATTTGTCAAAAAAAAAATCTACATGAACAAGCCTCTTTTTATAAAAAGTTGTACAGTCAGATGACTGAAGTGGATGATGTAACACGCGCACCTGATATATCATGGAAAATGAACCACTAAAACCTTTAAATGAAAATGAAGCCATAGTATGCGAAGGCATGGTTACGCTTAGCGAAACAAACTTCTGCTCTTTAAAACTTGAAAAAATGGTTCGGCTTCAGGAAGCGACGGTCTGACAGTAGAATTTTTTAAATTCTTTTGGGGTAGGATTGGTAGTACTACTGTGACTAACTCCTTCATTGAATCATTTGATAAAGGAAAGCTCTCATTTACTCAAAGACAAGGCATTATAACTCTGATACATAAGGGGAAAGATTCAGAAAGAGATAAACTTAGTAACTGGAGACCAGCAACCTTGACAAATACAGACTACAAAATCTTGGCAAAGGTTCTGGCAGAAAGATTCATCAAAATAATACATAAATTGATAAATGAGGATCAAGTAGGATACATAAAAGGAAGAAAGAATATAGCAACCGTTTTACGAATTATTGATGATGTGATTAATTACCTTAATAAAAACTGGTAAAGCTGGGTACTTACTGGCCTTGGACTACTCAGAAGCATTTGACTCCATTTCAGAAACGTAGTCTTTTGCATGTATTTACAATGTTGGTTTGGGAAACGGATTTCCAGAAATGGATACAGGTTTTGACCAACAGGAGCCAAAGCAGTGTTCAACCATGGTGGATGGCTATCTGAACCATTGATGTCGAATGTGGTATTAGTCAAGGCTGTCCATTTTCACCTTTAGCCTTTGTATAGCAGTAGAGCTACTGGCTATTAAGTGAGAGAAACAGTAAACATAACTGGCATTAGGGTGCCAATAATGATTACGAACGAAACCAGGTTAAAAATAAAACAACTGGCAGACGGCACAAACATTGTTTTTTTTAATACAAAACAAAGACCATGTTGCTCCATTGATATTCTAAAAAACATTTGAAAGTTTTTTCAGGACTAAAAACTTACATGAACAAAACTAAGGCTTTAAGAATGGGCCAACAACCTTATGAACAGAATCTTCCATTTATATTGCTCGATGGAATTAAAATTCTAGGAATTTGATGTTTTCGAAATGACACCATGGCAAAAAAACATCGAAGAGAATGGGAAGAGGGAAGGGGAGAATTGAATATATACAAAAAACTAATAAAGGACTGGAGCAGAAGAGATCTCTCAGCATTCAAGGTAAAATTGTGAAAAGTAGTGATGAAGACTCTTATAGTGAGCCAGCTTGTTTTCGTTATGCAAGGGATTGGTATTTCCGAAAATATATATTGAATAAAATCAACACAATTTTATACAAATTTATTGGCAAAGAGAAAACACAGCAACCGAAGAGTATCTGAAAAAGTAAAAAGACAAATAATGGAGTCTGGATATAAATATGGTGGTGTAATTATGCTGAACATAAAAGAACTTCCAAACGCTCATTTATTTACAATGGGCGGGAAAAATTATTCGCCTCAACAGAAGAAAACTGGTCTAAAATTCCCGAGTGGCACTTGAATAAAATATTAAAGACCTAAATGGCATATTTCAAATAATAGTAGGGCAAAGCATGTACGGGGGCAGATAGAGAACATAGATAACGAATTCTGGAAAAAAAACCAGTGCTAACCATATACTTGGACAAACAAAAAAAGAGATCACGTTAAAAGAAAGATCTTGCTCTAACTTTCTGTCCTAACCATTATTTGTCAATAATTTGATAAAGCATAAAGATAAAACATATATTTCAAAAGATGGAAAGAAAAGGGGATTAGAGCAGGTAAGAGATGTAGTGCACACAACCGAAGGCAGACTGCTCCATGGTTAAAGAAATAGAGACCATTCTAGGATACAAAAGTCTTGAGACAATCTTCGAATACAACGCGTTAGAAAATAGCTTTGCCAGCAACTGGTTACAAGGGATAGAGAGCAACAGAAATTCCGGGAATGATATTGGTTCTGTTGAATGTGATGCGGTCTTATTAATACCCAAACCCAAATCATAAAACAACTACTTGACAAAAGGAAACAAACAAATGTAACACCACAGTGCAAGGACTTTTGGCACAGAAAATGAACTTTGAAAAAGGACGAAATATTGGCTTTCACCAAGGCTAGCTTCAAAGGAAGTCAGACTACGAGAACTTCAAGGGAAAATCACCCACAATATATATCCTACAAAACGAAACTGATTTTATTGAACACTTCTTTTTTTCCTCCTATAAATAAGCTTTGGAAAAGTGTGGAAACGCTCATCTCATATGAAGTTGGCATGTTGATAAAACTCTCTTTGACTGACGTTCTGTTTGGTGTTCAGTCAGACCAGATGAGAGATATACCCGTTCAAAAAATAAATACATTATGGTTAATTGCTAAAATGTCCACTAGTATTGCTCGAAAAAAACAAAAATATTATCCACAATACAAATAATCTTGAACGAAACATACAAGTAAGAAGGAAATATATTACTGGGTCCATCGCATAATACACAATTCATTTTTCTAGCATGGTGTTGTTAATCATTGATAACCGGTAATTGCAGAAACGATGTCAATTTCATTCACAAGAGCACACTCACATCCACTCCGACGTGGCGCGCGCGCGCGCGCGCGCGCACAAACACACACAACACACACACACACACACACACACACACACACACACACACACACACACAATTTATACTTATCATCTCGCTTCTTGGCTTTCCATGTCTCAAAGACTTCCTTTTCTCTATGAGAGTAGCATCTTTGGGGGAATGTCCAATTTCCGAGATATGAGTAGATCATCTTCTGTGTCTCCTGTATGCTTATATCTCTTTCTTTTCTAGTGTCGTCCTTGCATTGTTTTCGTCGTTTTTCGTCAAGGACGATTACCGGGAATGTTTGGAAGCTCAGGTTTGACTGCGGTGGGGTGTAAACTAACTTACTCTTTTTTCCTGTCTTCCTAACTTTCCATACAAATGTACATTAGTAAATGTAGACACGGATCTGGATGGTAGGAAAGTGCTGACAAAAAGAAGAAGGAAAGGAGGAGGAGAGAAAAAGAAGGGAGAGGAAAAAAAAGAAGGGAAAAAGGGGGCAGGATGCTCTTATCGGAGAAAAAGCTAGTGAGTGGTGAGCAGGGTTGTTAACACATTTGACATATATATAGTCTACGTGATGTCCGCCCGATCTCTCGGTCTGTTGCCTGTTAGTTTATTGTCTGTCTGTCTTTCTGTGTCGATTATCCTCTCTCTCTCTCTCCTCTCTCTCTCTCTCTCTCTCTCTCTCTCTCTCTTCTCTCTCTTCTCTCTCTTGGAAAAAAACTGCAAGAAAAGAAATGATAAAGTCTTTTGTTTCATTTATGTTTGTTAGCTTTATATAAGCAGCGCATTAATCACGAGTAGAGAGTGCCGGTACACCAACATTTATTAGAACACTTACAAACCCAGACATTTTGTATCAAGCGCCAAAAAACACTAAAATCAGCAAAAAGTGTCCATTATGAGAAAACATACAGACAATGCATGGTGTGCTGGAAGGGATTGAGTTGAAGAAGGAAAGAAGGAGAGGAGGACGAGAGAGCGAGAGAGAGAAAAAAGAGTATGATGTTATGCTCCACCAAAAAAAACTGTTTTGAAGCTGGACAATATAAACGTGTCACACGCGAAAAAAAAAAATTTTCGTTGAAGCATATAGAATGCAATTGTACACAAAAAAAAATGTCGAAGTACTACAGAGTACATGTGTTAGAAGTTGTGGAACACAAGACAATGCATGCGTTACAAAAAGATGGTTGTAAAGTAGTGTACAGAAAAACATTTTTCTCAAAAACTGTTGCTGAAGACTATATAAATATATGAGTGTCACACAAACTGTTACTGGAGAATGTGCAGAAACATGTGTGTGTCGCCAAAATCTTGTGAGCATGTAACAGAAGATATGTTACAAAAAAATGGTATTGAGGGTGACCACAAAATAAGTATGACACAAGAAGCCGAAGTATATGCAGAAGGCAGCTGCAACAAAGAACCATTTCTCAAGCAATACAGAAATCAGGTGTTACAGACAGTGTTATTGAAGCGTGTGCAAAATACAAAATTTCACAAAAAATAATGTTTAAGCACGAAAACAATACACCGTGTTATCAACTCTCTCATGAAGCATCTCCAGAATATATTTCTGACAAAAAGTGTTGAGTTGAGAGAGGGGAAGTTGAAGCATGCCTAGATTTATGGGATCACAGGAACTGTTCTTGGACGGTTTGCAGAAACACATGGTACTATGTTGTGTTTAATGTATTCAACCTGGTCACATCGTAGGTCTGGATGATGATTTGTGTTTCACATTTGATGTAACAACTGTATATTTATTTGGTTATTTCGTTGTTTTTTTTACACAGCAACGAATTCTTTTTCGTTTTAGTCTTCTTCCCTTTTCCCCTTGTTTCTTCTTCCTTCCTTTCTTTCCTTCTTTTTCTCTGTCTGTCTGTTGTTTTCTTCGTACAAGCAGCACATTATCAGAGTGATGGTGCCAGTACACCACACATGAGAACATTAAACAAACCCAGACATAGTGTATCAAACGCCCAACACACTCAAATCAGCAAAAAAATATGTTCATTTGTGAGAGTTGAGACAGTACAGACTATGCATGGTGTGTGAAGAGGGACTGTAAAAAAAAAAGGGAAAAAAAAAGGGGGAAAAAGCTAGTTGTGGGTCTTGTTTGTGTTTTTTTCCGCTTTTTGGTTTTCTTGGCAGATGAAGAGGACAGTGTGAAGCACCCAAAAACTAAAGAGGTGGATTTCGGCCTATGAGGAAAAAAGGAAAAAATGAAAAAGAAAAAAGAAAAGGAAAAGAAAGAAAAAAGGTCGCCGATTTAGGTGCTACATTAATCCGACAAAATGATTGCCACAAAACACACACACACACACACACACACACACACACACCACACACACGGTACGGCCAAAATCTTTTCTGAAAGTACTAACACAGTTAAAGTATGTCACAGGTGAATTTTTATTAAACAATGAGCAGAATGTGTTTCCTTTGTGCCTTTGGCCAAGAATCAGGAGTGACACGTCTGTGAATAAGGCTGGACTTGAAGACTCTTCTTTCCCCAGTGAGAGGAAAATCCCGCTATATCTAGCCAGTGCTTGGCAGACAAATCGCTCAGTGCTACAAGTTCATAACTGGGGGCCAGGAAGGGGCGGATGGAAGTTTATATCTATAGAAAAAAAGCGATTCTACAGAAAAAGTGTGTGTCATTTAGGTTTACACTTTGAACTAATTTTTTGAACCACTGCATGTGTTGGCGTAAAAAAAGTTACTGGTGATAAACTCTGAAGAACGTTGGAGTTCAAGGACTCCTATGTGTGGACATGAACCCTTAAAATTATGAAGGAGAGTGTGAACTCCCGACTGCTGCGTGTGGACACTGAAATTTCAGACTATGTGGGAGGAGCTCAGACTAAGACATCTGTTACCAAAAAAACGTTGTGTTCAAGCTTCTTCTTTGCCTGTAAGGGGCAAACTACTTCTGTTGATAGCTGAGGCCGTAACATAACTCTTCTCCTTAGTATTCTGAGGTATGACGAAATCGGTTTTACTCCACGATGCTGAAAGTCCATGTATAGGACTCAGTAAAGTGATTTTTTTGTATGCAGACTCACGCGCAACGGTCATCGGGGACCGCGGTGTTGTTTGAGTGTTGGCCAGGCGAGAGGATTCCACTTGGCACAGTCTATGTATGGCTGGGGCGAAAATCCTCCGGAATAGGCAAACGACTGGCATTTCAAACTCCACAACACTTATACGTGACAAACTGCTGCAATGCAACTAAACACTCACTATAAGATTTTAAAAAAGGTTCATGGATTAAAGCAGCTGGAATTAAAAATCTTAATAAAATAAATAAAACGTAGCAACAATATATTAATTGGCATGAAAAAATCGAACAATGGCAAAACAATAAAGCAACTTGCCGTAAAACATCACAGCAAGATGAACAAGGAGATAACAACAACAATAGAGAAACAGTTTATTAAAGATCAACACAGAATGAACAAGAAATTAGTAGTAACAATAAATCCACCACTTATAAAACAGTTGTAGGAAGAGAACAAGGCAGGTGGCAAACTACACAGTAATTAGCAAAAACCCTAATAGTAAAGATAAAGAATAAACAGTTAAAAAAAAAAAACTGACAACGGTGGATTTATTAGCTATAACAATAAACAGTACGTAATTAGGAGAGAAACAAATCCTTAAGATTAAAAACGAAAAAGCCGATAAGGCTTAGGTGTAAAAGTGTTAAAACATCATGTGTGTTTCTGTATAGAAATGTGATGTTAAAAAAATACCCAGTGGTCATAATAGGACCGGATCCCGGCTAGAAAGTAGAATGTCGTCAGAACAAGCATGATTTTTCGAACGCCAAACGCTGGATAGACTATGTGGGAAGCAGACCAAACAGTTCGTACTACGATGATCACTGCTTATAGTGATCGACGACGGCACCTGCAAGAAACAGGCTGTTGATGTTTTAAGCGTTTCTAGCTTGCTTAACCTGACAAGTATATATATAATATATTATTAATAGTAGAGAGATAGGAGAAAGAAC
>JADBJO010019389.1:0-33364 GCA_016801955.1 Conus betulinus | reverse complement strand
ATACTAATAAAAAGACACTACACAATATAAACAACTGAGTACATAAAACAGTACTGATTCATTTCAGCATAGAGCGAAAACATACATTATACACATTTCAAAACTGTCAACACAACACACACACACCACACACACACACACACACACACAACACAAAACCGAGAGCACGCACGAAACACGCGAGAGAGGCGAAGCGCATCACTGTACCACACATCGCGCGCCCAGCGCGGCGCACCACACCTCATAACAGACGCGTGCGCGCGCATACAATACACGCAAACAAGCGCGCGCGCGCATGCCAAGCACGCACACACACACACACACACACACACAGCACACACACACACACACACACACACACACACCAGTACGTAGAATACAATATTCCCTAGCGGAAAAAGAGGATATGAGAAACGCATCAGTCACCAGCATTACATCAGCAGCATAGCTTGAAGAGGAATAAACAGTGAATCATGACGCAATCATGTTTCAGTATTCAAGGATATATTCATAATTCACCATCCTTGCTCATAAAGCAAGATTGGTTTTCAAGGCAATAAAGGAATAGAAAAAAAAAAAAAAAAAGCGCGAGGAGATTGAGGGCAGAGAGAGAGAGAGAGGAGAGAGAGAGAGGAGAGGAGGACAGACAGACAGACACAGACAGACAGACAGACAGGCAGACAGAGAGAGACACACAGAGACAGACAGAGAGGAGAGAGAGAGAGAGAGACGAGAGAGAGATGAGAGAGAGAGAGAGAGAGACAGAGAACAGACAGACAGACAGACCAGACAGATACACAGAGAGTGAGAGAGGACAGAGGGAGGCAGACCTTGACAGCTAGACAGTAGTACTGGGGATGATGGAAACTGAAACAAATGCACACAATTCAAAGCAAGGAAACAGACAGAGAGTAAGAGAAAAACGGACTACAACGTGCAGTTTTGAAGAAGGCAGGGAATGGTACAGCGTGGGAGGGTCGGACCGATAACGATTCTTCCCCCAAACAAGTGTGAATACATAAATGAATGAATAAATAATAAATGAACGAATGAATAAAATAAACAAAATAAAATACAGACAGACATATAAATAAGTAAATAAGATCGCATTGCTACGCCCGTCTCACTTCTTACAAAATTGAATATTTTCGCACATGGAAAAACACCCACGCGAAATACAACAGCACTGCAAACATTTTCGCTAAATGAAAAAATAATGACATTTCTGCATTGCCCAACGCCTTCACAGAATCAAATCGTACTGCTACACTTGTACTGTCAGAACAACCTAACAAAACACAATGACATCACTGCATCGTCAAATATCCTCACAATTTAAAAAAAAAAAAAGCGAAACATTGCTAACTATTACATTTTCTTACAGAATGAAATGACACTGCCGCAAAATCAGACATCCTTAATTCAAAACAAAAAATGAAAAAACAAAACAAAACAAAAAAAAAAAAAAAAAAAAAGGACAATGACCTGCACATTAGGAGGGGAGGGAGAGGAGTTTGGGCGACACTGAAGACATGTGAGGTTACCTCTCGTTTTAGAGCATACACTTCATTCATTATCGTGCTCTGAAAACGCGGTGACGACGGCAACAACGACACCAACGTCTTCAGTGCCAAATGATCGCAGCACAAAAACATCCAAGCAAAACAACACACACACAAAAAAAAAGAGGTTCTGAATGGTTCCGTTTCCACGTAAAGGGCATTTTCATGATGCCAGGGAGATTTCTGGAAAAGAAAGGTGCGTTCACAACTGAAAACAATACGAGAAATACAAAGACGATGACGCAAAGCGGAGGTAAGCATGTACAAGTAAAGAAGAAAAAAAAATATGCCAGGATGGGAAACCAATCCAGAAATAAAATACCCACACACACACACACAAAATGTATACACATGTAAAGAAAAACCCAGAATAGAAAGAAAAAAAAAACCAGGATGGTAATTCCACCCAGAAGTGAAATATACTGGAGTCAATCTACGTATACATATAAAACCTACCAATAAAAGATGCCAGGATGGCCACTCCATCCAGAACTAACATCCGGAGGGGAAAGGGGGGCAACAGGGAGGGAGGAAAGAGAGAGAGAGAGGGAGAAATAAAAAAAGCAAAACGATACCAGAATGGCAAGCATACAAACACACTGGCGATATCATGGAAACGGCACACCCCTTGGGGAGGGGGGGGGGGGGGGGGGGGGGGGGGGGGGGGGAAGGGGGGGGAAGAACGAACGCCAGCATGGTGACCACATACACAAAACCCATCCAGATATAAAAGATACCAGGACCGTAGCCAGTTCCGGAAACAAGACCAGAGAGATAAAAGAAGATGAAGCAAGATGACACTCTATCCCGGAAAGAGAAAATACAATCATTAAAAAAAAAAAAACTTACAAACGCTCATCTTGATTAGAATGCAAAACACTACTGACCTCATGTCCGATAAAAACCCCGAACGAAAAAACAAAGGAAAACGAAGAAGCAGGAAGGAGACAAAGAGAACTTACTGCGTTTCTCTTTAATCCCGGAATAATGCAGAAAGAAAAAAACAACAGCAAACACATGTGAAACATGAGGTGTGACATTTGCCATC
The DNA here is from genome assembly GCA_016801955.1 of Conus betulinus. NCBI lineage: Eukaryota > Metazoa > Mollusca > Gastropoda > Neogastropoda > Conidae > Conus > Conus betulinus. The sequence continues at coordinate 30,754 of JADBJO010019389.1, read as the reverse complement.
CTGACAGCATTCATAACATGACACCGACAGCTTTGTCTCCTGAAGCTACCACAATCCTGTCAACCTCCCGTCGAATCTTCCGCCGTTTACTTTGATCGAGAAGAGAGAGAGAGAGAGAGAGAGAGAGAGAGAGAGAGAGAGAGAGAGAGAGAGAGAGAGAGAGAGAGAGAGAGAGAGAGAGAGACGGACAGACAGAAGACAAGAGAGACAAAAAAAGATATACAAAGACGGAGAGATAATCAACTCACGAACGCATGCATACACACACATACACACACACTAGTTTACTCACTTTTACACATACGAAGAGAGATGGAGATAGACTGACTGATTGACTGACAGACAGACAGACAGATAGAAACATATACAGACAGACAGACAGCAACAGACAGGTCCCAGCACGATTGTTTTCTCTCTCTCTCTCTCTCTCTCTCTCTCTCTCTCTCTCTCTCTCTCTCTCACACACACACACACACACACACACACACACACACACACACACACACACACACGCACGCACGCACACACACACACACACACACACACACACACACACACACACACACACACACACACACTCACATACGCACTAAATCTGTACACTAAAAACGAACATACTTGAAGACACATTAGAACCTTGATTATACGACACGACGGACAACAATCCAAATGTTATGTAATAAATACTAATGCAAAAAAAAAAAAAAAAAAGAAAAAAAAAAAACCAAGAAGCAGATACCCTTAAAAGTTGTAAAGATGTTTAAATGAAAAAAAGGTGTAAACTACCTTATTATTCATAAACAGAAACCTAAAGGAAGCATCGTGGGAAGTGCAAGAGAAAAATAAAGAATTTAAGTGAAAAAAGACAAAAAAAAAAAATTGTGATTTTATAGTAAAGGATCTTTCATACAATAACAAAAACGTTTTATCAGATGAACACACTAGGTCTGATGGAATAACGAAATATATCTGATAGAAATCTAAAACACACTTGGTCTGATGGAATAACGAAATATATCTGATAGAAATCTAAAACATATTCGATGAGGAAAAGAACGAAACAGTTTTGATAAGACAACACTGACATATCAGCAAAACAGGTTTGATAGAATCAAACAACTAAAAAAAAAAAAAAAAAAAAAAAAACCTCCATAGAATATCACGAAAACTTTGGTAGAATATATAAACACAAATTGATAGACTTGAAATATGTCATAACTTGCTTGATAGATGAATATTAGGGTCGATCGACAGCATGTTGAAATAAGTTCGATAGAAAAAAATAGACTTAATACAATAACAAAAAAAGGTCTGACAGAATAAGAAATTATGTGCAATGGAAAAAACAAAACACGATCGACAGAAAAGGGTTTGACATAATAGCAAAGCATGTTTGACAGAATGACGAAACATGTTTGATCAAATGATAAAACGGGTTAGATTGCTTAAGAAGACAGGTTTGATGGAATAATAAAACAAGATTCTCATCAAGAAAACAGGTCTGATCGAATAAACAGGTTTGATGGAATAATAAAAAACTGGTTCGATATGATAATAAAACAGGTTTCATCAAATAACTAAATAGGCTTGATAAAGTAACAGAATGTGTTTTGATAGAGTACCTAAGCATAACCGGATTAATAGAATAAGAAAATATGATTTTATAAAATAAGAAAAGATGACACACAGAATAAAAGAATAGGATATACAGAATTAAGAAACATGATTGATAGCATATTTTTAAACATGATCAACATGATTGATAGCATATTTTTAAACATGATTGATAGCATATTTTTAAACATGTTTAACGCAATAATAGGACATGGTTGGCAGAACACTGAAACAGGTTGGATTGAATAACAAAGCATGCTAGATAAAACAGCAAGGTTGGGTGGATAGTTGTTTTTTTTTTAATTGATAGAATCACAAAACAGGTTTTATGGCCATTAAAAAAGTGTGGGTGGATTGATGATACTTTTGATTAAACAACAAAATGTGTTACTTTGAATTACAAAACATTTAAATGGATAACAAGACTGCTTTTTAGACTATGCAAAAACATGTTTGACAGAATAATAAAATGGTTTATACATAACATCAAAACAGGTTTAATACAACTAAAAAAAAAAGGTTCATAGCAAAACACAGAATGTTCTTTTCGATAACCAAATTATAACCAAAATGTCAAGGTCAGTCAACCTAATAAAAGACATGCACAGTTACCTGCAAACGGTTATCATTATGAAGGAAAAAAAAATGAACATTAGATATAACAAAAGAGTTAGAACTGAATTCTGTCGTTTGGACAGTAAATTTATATAAAACATGTTTAGACATCTTTGCTTACAAAAATGGAAGGCCACTACATCTGGAACATTTTTGCAATAAATTATATTAATAAGCACAGCAAGGAAACTAGTTTGTTAAATGTTTGATTTGATGATCTCAGAGTATTTGGAACAAGACACCGTATGACAAAAGTATCAAGCCACAGGGATTCAGAAAACAAACACAAACTAACAGCAGACGATTCACATATGATACTGACTGGATGACAAGGGAAACGACTGAATGAAGCGCCAGCTGGCAGCTCTTCAGTCGGCACTACCCAGGTAGACAGCCCGTTGTGTAAACGAGTGTGGATTGTAAAAGTGCTTAGAGCTTGGTCTCTAGCCGAGAATAGGCGCTATATAGTATTCATTATATTATTATTATTATCATTATTATCTATTCAAATAAAACCAATATACAAGCAAACTAATAGGTAATTATGCATAAAAGATGTACAAAAATCAAACGTGTCAAGATTGTGGAATAGTATGCTGAACAACTATTGTTCAACAACAGTATGTAAAAAGAATATGTTTCCACATAAATTAAAAGCATACCAATTAAATTCAGAGAAATCAATCATGTAAAAGTGGGAGTGGCGCGGTTCCGGAAGGGACACGTGTGGTGGGAGAAAGGGTTAAGGAATGGGTGGGTAAGGGAAGGCAATTTATCAAGTCCCATAGTATTTACATAGTTTTTCAATTAATCATTTTTGTACCCACCCTGGGAAAAAAAGGTTGATAATAACCAGACACACCAACCTCTACATCCCCCAACTTCCTCTCTCTCTCTCTCTCTCTTTCGCTCTCTCTCTCTCGCTCTCTCTCTCCCTCTCTCTCTCTCCCTTTGTCTCACAAAATGCAATCAAGGGTAGCAGTCTGCATCATTTTTCAGTCTCTACCATCATCCCTCAGCCTCCCCCTCCTCTCACGCTCTCCCCTTGGTCTGTTGGGCCTGAACTTGATGAGGCCGAAACTGTGATAGGCGCACAGATGGAGAACTTTGACGTTAATTGCCGTGTTAGTCTCAACTGCCCACTCCCTTCCGTCCTCTCCTTATATGATCGTGCAGCGACCGATCGTGGAACAGGAAGGACTCCGTGTACTTCAGAGAAGCTGCCATACTCTCACCCCTTTCCTTAACCCCACTAACCGTGGTCACCAGAAAGACAAGCCTGCTTGCGTCTCACAGGTGCAGACAACATAGCTTTGTTCAGTCTCATTAAGGCTAAACATGCCACCAGCCATCTGACAGATTGTCTTCTCGAATCTTCTGGCCCTTTTCCTCACACAGCAGGTGTGGGGGATGACTGTTCATTCCAGATCACACTCCCCCCCCCCCCACCCTTCCCAACTACTGCCTCTCTCTCTCTGTCTCTCTCTCTCTCTCTCTCTCTCTCTCTCTCTCTCTCTCTCTCTCTCTCTTTTCTACAGTGATATTATTGACTGTCGTGTTTCTCTGACAGCCTGTCTGGACAGGCATCAGAAACAGGACGTGTCTCTTACCACACAAAAAGGGGAAACCAAGTCTCCACACTTCACTGTTCCACAAAAGACTGTAAGTCTGATCACTAACAGTAAAGTAAGTACAAACGCTAGTGTATACCAGATTCGGGAACGTTACCTCTCTACTCTGAGAACCTGTGCCAGGTTTCACTGATCCACCATGAAGGACTGTAAGTTCAACTGAGTGTCTAAATCGTGAGGCTATGCATTGCTTGTATGTATGCCAAATGTTTTAACAAAGTAACCTTTGCCACAATTTGGTAAAAACTGTTAAGATGCTTGATTAACATGCTATGTTAACGATGTGACTTGCTGCCAGTATTCAATACGATCTGTTAAGATTATCACTGAATATTATCTTCTGACAGAAAAAAAAGTATGCCTATACTGGGTGAAAACTGTTCAGGTGATTTATGAATACTTTTAATTATTTTAACGTTTTGTAGTAGGTGACTCTACTCAACATGTGTACTTTGGCCAAGTTACTTCAGTTGAGTTTATAACTAAAATTTGAAGAGTCTGTCTGCCTGCAATTGTTCAGCATTTTATTGCTGTCTCATACCGCTTGTCAAAATCCACTCAAAACCTGTGTGAAGAACTGAAGTGGGTACTGATAATCATGGCAGATATACTTATGCTAGACTAAACCTTTGTGGGCTGGAGATCTCATCCAACTGACTGAAAGCCGGAGGACAAGTGTGAGGGCTCGCCGAGCCAGAAGTCTCAGCGACTTAAATGCAAAACCAGGCCCTGTTTTGTGACCACATCCTGGGTTCGTTTTCCCTGTCTCTGGTCTTCCAACACAGGACCGAGTTCAACGCTAGCAAATGGCTAAGCAGAGCATGCTGATCAACCTGCCTAGCAAGGAGGTGGACCAGTCACCAGCAACTGGAGAAAGAATCCACACTTCTCTCCAACATCAGGTAAATTCTGATGTTCCAGCGATCTCCAGCTCAACTCATCTAGAAACTGCTTCCTCTCTTAATGATGAGATAACGTGGGAAAACGTCAGCGTGAACAAAGACTGTTTTTGACTGAAGTTCTGCTGATTTTTTATATGTCATTCTTGTGGCAGGTGAAGACACAGTGCTTCTCTGGGTCCTCCCCAGCACCTTCGGGTGTTTCTTTTTCTTCTTTGCCTTAACTAGGCTGACCTGGAGAAAGGTCCAGTGACGGTGAGGAAAGACCCACTGACCACAGGGAAAGTCTGTTGACAGTGGGAAAGACTACAACTTTGGATTCTCTCTTGAGGGCACATAAGACGTATGGCGAAAGCTTGGCTGTGTCTGGAGTGGCACTGTCGTCATCTGTCCGTGGCAGGGGTGGTTGGGTCTGTGGGGTGTGCTCGACAGCTGGAGGGTGGTGTTTTTCGCCGGTGGGATCTGCAGTCAGAAATACGGGCTGATCCCCCACGGGGATGGGGGAAGACGTCAAGCGCCAAGGTGCGGGGGTCGACAAACTTGCGCACAGCAGAGTCATGTCAGCTACAAGGGAGGCCACCAGGTTGCTGATCTTTGTCAGCGTTTGCTGGATCTGAAAGCGGAGTCTCTGTTCACTTGCACCTTCAGGTCTCATCTTTACGATTAGGAAAAAAAAAAAAAAAAAAAAAAAAAAAAAAACCAGTAGCATACCATCAACAGAAGCAAGACATGTCAGAAAGAAGACACATCAAGAACTAACTCAGTTGAAAAAACAGTATGCCTGTTATTTGATTTTTGTCCCCTTGTCGGTTCAAAAGACAGTGCATATTTTTTCCTTCCAGTCTCTCAGTTCAAAGGACAACAGAGATTTTTTGTTCCAGTCTCTCAGTTCAAAAGAAAATACTAAATTTTTCTTCCAGTCCCTCTGTTCAAAGGACAACGGAGATTTTTGTTCCAGTCATTCAGTTCAAAGAGAAAAAATTAAATTTATACTCCAGTCTCTCTGTTCAAAGGACAACAGAGAATATTGTTTCAGTCTTTCAGTTAAAACCAGAAATTAACTTTTTGTTCCAGCCTCTGGGTTAAAAGGACTCCATTTTTTCCACTCCGTGGTTGGAATGCAAGGGATAACACAGTGTAGTGCAACTTCTCGATCCAAAGACAGTGTAAACCTTGTTCCACTCACTTTAAATATCAACACATTGTTCTTCTATCTCATGTCCAAGAACAGCAGATACTTTTGCGCCAGTCTCTCTCTATTCAAAGGACTGCTGTGGTTTTTGTTGCAGTGTCTCACTTCAAAGAACAAAACAACCCCCTGCTCTGGTCTTTTGGTTTTAATAAAGGCAGACATTTAACCTCTCAGTTCAGAGGATAGTGGGATATATGTTCAAATCTCATGGTTCAATGGACCACAGAAATTTTCCTTTCATTGTACTGTTCCAAAGGTGGCATCTGGGATGAAATTGCTGATCTCAGCCCTTGGTTATTGATTCACAAGAGCCATGCCTACGAAACTCCAAACTCCTCTTGTCAGTGATATTTTGTAGGTATATCTCCTTCTAATATGAAAGGCTCAATCCTGATTGCGGACATTTTCATGAATAACAGTAAATGCCTGCCTGGTCTCATCTATGGTGACAAAAAAACACGAAACATTCACCTCTGACTGACTCCAAATCTATGTCTAAAAGGACTTATGATTCTCCTGTAAAGATAAATGATAAGAGCATTACCATTTTCTCCTATTTATTTTTTTTTACCTTACACAGAACTACCAAATCAATTTTCTAGAGCACCAGACAAATTCATGATTTTCTTTTTTGTCAAACCTGCAAGAGAAAGTCGCTCTGAATTCTGTTCAAAATCTGGATGTGGAGCACTTTGCTGTGTATGTGTCTGTGTGTTGCTGACAATTATAAGCGATCACTGTGGTAATTTTCATTTAAAAGAAAAAACAAAAAAACCAGAATCGATGCATAAGAAGATACTGACTCCCAATTTTTGGCCACCTCGCATGCTGGCAGGGAAGTCTAAAGCCATTCCAAACACATTCACGCACTCTACGCTGATTTCTGAACCACAGTCATCAGTCACTTCACACGCTGACACATAAATCTAAAGCAACTCTGAACACACTCGCACAGTCTACACTGCTTTCTTAGCCACAATTATCAATCCAGGAAAGCCTGGGCCCCTGAATCGTTCACAATCAAATTAGATAGACTGTCCTCTATAATTGTCTGTCATTGTCACACTTATACAAGTTTCACAAATCTTTTTGTAGAGCAACGTGAAGCATTGTACAAACAACCACTATTGCTGGAGCAGATGCCTAAAAATGCTGCATTCTGATACTAAATCCTTCCAAAGTGACACATATGGATAGATTATTGGATAGGCATATACAATTTTTGGTTTTTGTTGTTGTTGTTTTGGGGGATGGGGGTGGGGGTCACTTCTTATTCATACAGCCCAACTGACAACATAGGGCCTTTTTCAGGAATCTCAAACTCAAGAAAGAAAGTCATATTTTTGAAGAAAAAAGTCAAACCTGAATAAAAATCTACATCTTGAAAAAGAAACAAACAAGACAGTATACTCAGAAAAATAACTTTTCCAGACAAAATTTCTTATCCAATACAGATTTGCATATTTGTGTTTATGGGGTTCGTATCAGATTCATATCATTTCGGTATCAGAGAGTTACTGTAACATGGGTGCAACTGGTAAAAAACTGAAAACACAAAATTGAGTTCCAGGGGCCATTTTCTATCCCCCACCCTCTCTCTCTCTCTCTCTCTGATGTGGCATGAGAGTGTGTGTGTGTGTGTGTGTGTGTGTGTGTGTGTGTGTGTGTGTGTGTGTGTGTGTGTGTGTGCGTGTGTTTTACATGATGGAACGCCAGTTTCTGGCAATTTCAAGAACAGATATTTCCATCAGGAATGGAAAGAAGTTGCACCCATCAAGTAATTTTGAGAAAGTAACAAGTATACAGATTTGTACAAAAAAAAGAAAGAAAAGAAAGAAGAAACCAGTGAAAACCACACCTCAAAAATGGGACATGAGGAAAGGTGATGCGTGGAGGCACGAAGGCGGCATACACCAAATGAAAGACGACAGGTAGGAAGGGAACATACTTCATCAGACTGTAGTCCTGCTTGTGCACCGTGTACTGGGAAATCTCGTCCACGAAACACAGCCACTCCACCGATAAATTCAACTGTCAATCATAAACACAGCCACCCCACTGATAAATTCAGCTGTCAATGATAAACACAGCCACTCCACTGATAAATTCAGCTGTCAATCATAAACACAGCCACTCCTCCAATAAATTCAGCTATCAGTCATAAACACAGCCACTCAATCAATAAACTGAGCTGTCAATCATGAACACAGCCATTCCATCGATAAATTCAGCCATCAATCATAAACACAGCCACTCAACCAATAAATGAGCTGTCAATCATGAACACAGCACCCCAAAAAAATTCTAGCTCAGAAACTACAAAAGATATAAAAATGAAATATATATGATTTTTGGAAATTGAAATTGAATGGAGATTTTGAATCTGGGCTTCTTTTGTTTTAATTTTGATCATAAAAAAATATTTAGGCATTTAGATTTGGATAGATTTTTTTGCACAATCAAAAACATATGTATTTACCACTACAGCTTCACATCCAAAAAAGAACACAAAGCAAAAAAGTTGAAAATAAAGTTTGTATTGTCACACTACACCTGTAAATGAAAGTAAAACAGTCTAGAAGTCTATCCAGACGCTCACACCTCATGCAGACAGGTCAGTTCACGACCACGCCCCCCTCCCCCCACCACGCCCCTTGCTGGACTTCAACCCTCTCTTTCACTCCTCCTCTTCCCCTACCTTTCCTGCTGCCCGTGTCACGCCGCGAGCAGGCCGCGCTCCCCTCTCGCGCTGACTAACACGTCGCTGGCCACTCGCACACAGTGCAGAGTACACACTAGGCTAGCTCGTTCGACGTTGGTAACCAGTCAGCTGAACACACTCTGAGATCGCACAGCACGACTCAATAACTGACGAATATGGTCGGCAATTCCATCATATCATCATCTCACCTTCATGCTCGAGTGAGTCGCTGAATAAAAGATTATTATTTTTCAAAAAATGATTAGCAGAGCCCGCTCAGCTGTGTAAGTACGTTGATTTGGTCGCTACGCTCGTCGAAGGTTGCGCCGCCATCTTTGCAAGCGAGACAAAGCGCTGGCTGGTCATCCAGTCAGTGATGAGGAAAAAAAAATGGTCTTTCCCCTCACGTGTGGTCATTTGCATATCATTTTAATACTGCAGACATATAAGGCTTACTACGCACACTCTATTTCAGTCCTTTGATAGGAATAGTAACGAATGAAAATTCAAGAAAAATGCATGACGTCAGTGGACGGCCCATAGGCACTGACATTGCCACTTGGAAATAAACTCAAATATAAAACAAAAAGCAACATTGAAAGCAATAAATTGCTGAATTTATCTACATCACTTCACTAATTAATTACATCATTTTCTTCCTTCCATTCTTTACACTGGATTATTTCCCCTGCTTTAGGACACCAGAAACAGAAAAGACATTCAAAAACCAATTGTTACCGACACCCTTTGCCCTCACCCCAACAAAAGAGCAAGAGCGCAGAGCAGCCTAGCCTCTTCTCTCTGTTGGCATCTCTGTATAACCCAAACAATTCTTTCTGCCTAGAGTTGCCTTCCTTGCTTTCTGCTTAGAGTCGCCTTTCCTGTATAAACCAAACCTATAGTACGCTTTCGATCGATGCTAAGAATAAACAAGCATGCAGCCCTTTCTCATGACATGCAAAATGTTGGTGTGTTCTCTCACCCCTTTCAGATGTGGGTCCTTGGCCTTGGCTTGCAGGTAGTTTTCAAACAGCCCCTGAATCACCCGTTCGTACTCCCCTGTCGCCTGTGCTAGACTGAGGATGTGTTGGAACCTGCACAACACCATCCACACTACTGAATATATATACACAGAAGAGGTGTTTTTCATCGTTTCATTTTTCAGCCCAGTAAGTTTGTGAATGTGCACGTGTGAATGCCTAATGTGCAAAAACTGTGCTAATGCTTTGGAGATGTACATTTCCATCAGGACACCACACTTGCCTACCAATACCCACATCCACATTTCATTTGCCTTTTGTTATGTCGTGTTACAAGAAAATCATACATCTGTGGTTACAAAGATGTTTCTACACATTTATGTTTCAATATTACAAAGTCATGCTATCTACTGGATCCAAATTATCAGTCTCATTATAATTTCAAGCATTCCTCTGAAAAGGATAAAGAATGTCACAGCACTGACACACTATCAGTCCACTGACCAAACACACAATCTAAACATACTAATACATTGCACTAAAACACTAACACTGAGCAAAGCACAAGGTAGTCATAGACACTCTCACAGTCCACTGACCCAACACAATCTAGACATACTAACACACTAACAGTCCACTGACCCAAACACAATCCAGACATACTAACACACTAACAGTCCACTGACCCAAACACAATCTAGACATACTAACAGTCCACTGACCCAAACACAATCTAGACATACTAACATACTAACAGTCCACTGACCCAAAACACTATCTAGACATACTAACACACTAACAGTCCACTGACCCAAACACTATCTAGACATACTAACATAATAACAGTCCACTGACCCAAACACAATCTAGACATACTAACACACTAAGTCCACTGACCAAACAACTATCTAGACAAACTAACATACTAACAGTCCACTGACCCAAACACAATCTAGACATACTAACACACTAACAGTCCACTGACCCAAAACACAATCTAGACATGCTAACACGCTAACAGTCCACTGACCCAAACACAACCCTAGACATACTAACACATTAACAGTCCACTGACCCAAACACAATCAAGACATACTAACATACTAACAGTCCACTGACCCAAACACAATCTAGACATACTAACACACTAACAGTCCACTGACCCAAACACAATCTAGACATACTAACCGCGCTAACAGTCCACTGACCCAAACACAACCTAGACATACTAACACATTAACAGTCCACTGACCCAAACACAATCTAGATATACTAACACACTAACAGTCCACTGATCCAAACACAATCTAGACATACTAACATATTAACAGTCCACTGACCCAAACACAATCCAGACAATGTGTAATCTCACTCGCTGTTGGGGAGGAAGCGTTGAGCTGTAGACTGTCTGCTTTTCCCTCGGTCAGATCGTAGATGCTGATGAAGCGATTCCTGAGATCAATACCGCAGAAAGTGGAGACATTAGCAGAAGTCACAAACCAACTGGGTAAACGAACACCAGCAAAAACAATTCCACACACCAGCTGTCAATACTGTAGATGCTGGTGGTATTAGATCACTTCATTTCAAAGCTGCCTGTTTCATCAGTGCTACAACCAAAATCAGTATCTCCACCCCCCACCCCCCCACCCTCCACCTATATGCAGACCTAGATGGGACTTGTTAACCACATTAGTGAATAGCACATACCGAAAAGTGTTGATAAAGAAAAACAGAATTTTAGTCCTGAATTTCAGTCCTACATTTGCTCTATAATGTCATTTTATTACAGCATAATAAATATGTAACTCTGGTTTCTATGGCAATACAGCAGCATGAACATAACTCCAAATCAGTACTGCTCGCAGACCCTATTCACCTATCACACACGGAGGAAAAGAGGAACCTAGAACAAACAAAAGAAAGCTTCCCAAGTAAAAAGTAAATTCGAAGCTTGCTCATATACCCTGAGTTGACACATGCTTACAGTAGCAACAGTAGAAAACACTACAATCACATTTTTAAAGTTATCAAGACTGACACATGCATTTCATCCTGTCACACTGACTCAAGTACAGGTAGCCCCAGTATGGTTGGCATAAAAAGAAATCTTAAGTAAGGCAAAGAAACATGAACAGAAAATAATTAACAAGGAAGTCAACTTCGCTCCTGAGGTGAAACTATTACATCTTGAACCTAAGTCCGCATTTAGCCCGGCTATTCGATATGTTTAACTCAAGATATCACCTGATAACTGAAACTGTTGAGACAAAAAGAAACAGTTTAACCCAAGGGCAGCTCTCTGTCACCAGTATGAAACAAAACTGAAACCGGAGCATACGAGTTTTGCAGGATGTATCATTGAAGCAAAGTCCTAGTGCTAAGAGAGGACTAGACTGTTCCTGCGCAGATTGTAGGGCGGTTAAGAAATACCGAGTGCATATCGAAGAGGCGCCATCTAGAGTGCTGGTAGCTTTCACATTGATAAGATTAACAAGAGGGGCTACCTGAACAAGCTGTAGGTAGGTGTATCTGCACGACTGATTCAAGGGAACTAATTAATCTATCACAAACTGCACAGAGGCTAAATATATGTTTTAAAGATGGTCAAAATAGGGTCAGCGCTAATGATTAAGACCGACAGCTAGAGCGGGGGAGGCCAGTTCTAGGGTAGTATCTGCAGAGACTACCGGTCCTGGACAGAGTGATGAAGGGACACCAAGTGTGAACACAGTTGAGTGGGAGACTACCATCTGGCGCTGGCACTTAGGGCAGTGTGTGAGAGCATACCTTACTCCGCCCTTCAGGAGCACACTCTGAGAACAGACTGCTTGTAGGGAGCTCATATACTTCGTGAATGCCAAATACAATCATTCGGTCTTGCAGCGTCAAGAGAAAGCACAAGGGGCTGGAAGAGACGCAGTACTAACTGCTTATGGCCGGGCTGAGAACGCAATCAAACTGAACTGCAACAACACCCAAAGATGCAATCAGTACCTTTACTAATACGTTCCCTTGTCTACACATTTGATTGTTGAACGAATAGGATGGAATCTTGTCTAGGTCCTCCAAAGACAACATGGAAGACGTAGATCAAATAGTGGAATGCTGTTGGTCAAATCGAAGTCCTTCCATGACTTTCAAAGCTGTATTTTGGTCAATTTTATCATAGGGAAGGTTCATAAATGCATAACTTTACTGAACTTCATGGGGCAGTCATCTTACAAAAGTTACCAGGTAGTCATCATTATTTCATTATATCTGTCATCAGCATAACTCTATGCTGGGCAGTGTTCTGAAGATTCACGCATAGGCTAGCATGCTAAATCAACCTCGCTAGTACATTAAGTCTGTTTCATAATATACATTCTCTGAACAAGTCCTCGTCGTGAATAGCCTATCGTAGCATATGCAATTCATACCTGCACGTGTTAATAGTTTCAATTATACATATAACAGCTGTGTGATATGGTCGTTGGCCGGGCTCAGTACATATAGACGTGACCTAGACGTGCGTCCTGTTTTAGTAACGCGACTGGTGGGTCGTTCTCTAGACCTCTACCTATCCTGCACATCTTGATTAGACGTGGCAAGAAATCCATCACATCCACTAATCCTAGCTTGTAGAAGTCAACCTGTCATAGAAACCTTATCAACTTGCAGGGCTAACAGCTACGTAATGAGTGTCATTTCTGTCAGGTCAGGCATCCACCATAGTTCAAATTTATTATGTGACATCATCTGAAAATCCTATCGCTGGCCAGTCATCACTGCATGTGTACTAGAATAGTGTTGTATCTCAATAGCAGCCTAACAGCAGTGTTAATTGTGTCAGTCAAAATAGCCGTACCCTAGTACATGTGGTAAAAGAAAAAAAAAGTAGCAATCCAGATGCACTTAGGGCCATACCATGGATTAAGTAGTTACTCACAATATACAAGTCTCCCAAGTTCATTCGTACATCCATGTGATTAGAATGTTGTCATGCCATACTAATGTGGCATGAACACAATGAAGGTCAAGAGTTAAGGTTAAATCATAAAGCGGTCTAGGGCCATGAACAGGTATTCTTTTAAGCAATCTGATATCATTGACTTACAGGAACAACTGCCTCACCTACGCTGTTGATTAAATACCGTGTCTAACATAAATTATGAGTACAATACTAATAAATACAATGCCCATCCTAGGCTAGAATGTACAGTGCTTCAAATCAGAGAGCGTAATGTCGCACTTGGTCAATAAGTCTGGGGACAAGTCACATAGTCACGTGCCACAGCAGAGTGTTCAGAAGTTGCTAGCCTTAGCATCTGTATGGCCATTGTCCGTCGCCATCACGGCCAGACGTTCTGATACGTGGCCGTATCCATTGAAGACGTAACTTGTCATTCAATCACTGGCTATCCCACTTAGTATGTCAAATCCATTATTGTATCATCAGCCGTCCACTTGTCAGCATGTACATGGTGATGCGTACATCTTCCAATTCTTTGTAAATCACCCATGACAGTATTTTGGTCTACTACCTAGGGACAAGTTTTCCTTCGGTCTTTCCAGTTCAGCGTCTGGTTGCACTTGTCGGCCGATACATGGCCAGACTTTCATGTTGTTTTATCATATTTTATCTATGCATCTGAGTCAATCAAATCCCTGAATCCTTGGAAATTCTGGTACTATTCACTGTCTGGTCTGTGTCGGCATACTTCTGCCATCTAGGAGCACCTTACAGTCCACTCCTATGCCTGATACCTGGTATCCAGGCAGTGAAGCCGTCTTGCACTTGGGGGCACAGACACGAGCAATATCGGCAGCCGGCCAGGGGTGCAATGCTTTAAGCAATAACTAGGACATGGTTGTGTCTAGAGCCCGGTCTAGGAGAGTGACCTGCCGAAACATTTAAGATACATATCACGAGAACACGAGATGCATGTGGAATTGCCAGACGGTAAGTCGTACAGTTATGCATCCTAGACAAGATAGTCGGGATTGACAAGTTGCGACTTGCATAGACTAGCGAAGTTAGGACTCTAAGCTGGGGATCTGAAGGGATGTCACAGGCACCCGAGCCTGATGCACACGCACTCAACCATCATCTGTGCTCGGTAAGCGGCCTCAATCTACATAAGTACTAATCTCATCAACTAACGGAGTCGGAAATCATGACAGAGAATTTCGAAGATATATTATGAAAAAATACTGTGTCGCTGACTATATGCCGCGTCGAATTGGATCACAATACAGAGTACCGTACAGCGTTCTGAACTATCATGCATGTAAATGGGGGGGGGGGGGGTCACATACGCCTTCAGAGGGCATAGCGGTGAGGTCGGATTACCACATCTAGGTTCCTTTTCTAGTACAATTTGGAGCACCTGGAGCAATATGGCTCATAGGGGTGTGGGGCAAAATTCTTTATACTAGCATGTTTCTACTGGATGGAGGGTAGTTGCACATATAGGAAATAGTTATCACACATCACACTGGGCAGGTACTATTCTCCTACACTGTCCTATCTAAGTGCGCAGCAGACGAGCCCAAAAAATTACGTCTAACAGGAACAAAGCAGTAGCCAACTGGTCTGTGCGGAAAAGCCAGTATACTTTCTGAGGCAAAGGGTCGCCAGGGAATGCAGTACCAAGGAGGAGTGTCTGGAACTGGAGGGACAATCAAATATCAAGATGAACCAGTGGCATCATAATAAAGCGGGCTGACATTAAGAGCAATGGAGCAGTATGTTTCTCGGACACTAAAAATACAAATTGAGCAAAAAACATTCATACTAGATACAAACTGGCTAAAGTCAGAAAGGGTCAGTCTGGCCTTATCAAACTGCCATACAGATCAGAAGAAGCTGTACAAAAAAAAAAAAAAAAAGGGGCAGGCTCACAGAAAAACCTGGACAAGTGCAGGAGGATATGGGCCTGTGCTACAAGAATTGAAACATCGCCGAATCATCTAAACAAGAAAAACATGACAAAGACAGAGAGACGGAAGTCTGGCTTTCAAATGAACCAATGAAATTTGCAAATAGAAAAACTAGACAACAGGCTGGAGGGGAGTCTGTGCTGTATTCAAATGCTGCCATACCAGATCTAGAAATACAATAAATAAAACAAAGGGCCGATTAAATAGCATCTCCCCAAATTTCAATGCAAGGTACTTGCAGTAGGCAGTGGTTAACATACACACACTTTATTTTTGTCACATTATCACACATACATTTCTAAACGAGTGTATCACAGCCCTTACAATTTGCAAACAATTTTTGACAAGTCCAACAATTATATTAAATTTGAAATGAACGGAGGGTAAAGGCTATCGATTGGAACAAGTCCTCATCAGTTAAGTTTAAGTAACCAACAAAATTTATATCCTTGACCCTTGACACTCAGTGAGGTACAGCGTAGTCCAAGCCTGGCTTGGTTCGTGTGGCGGAAAACATCATTGAACCAGAGCTTATGCGGTCGTAGTTGTCGCAAAGGCAGGCACATACCGGTCACACCGTGTTGATATCACAGTTTGTATCGTCAGTTTCGGCACTCTTTAATATGCCAACAATAATGTATGTTTATATACGCTTTATCCTCCACCTAACCACACATCATAAGAACGTACTCTCTAACGCTGTACTGTTCTAATGAAACCAAATCATGATTTATCAATTAAACGTACTCAAAACAGGCTATTTATTCACTTTTATTCATCAATATCAAGTCTGCAATTATGACTGTTATGGTCAGTACCGGAAAAACAACACATGTATACATCACATGTCTTGTACATTACAATAGGCGGATTAACGTATCCAGTCCATACAGAGTAAAGCTGCTACTTTTTTTCAACCGTGTAACTCGCTTCATTCTGTTCAAGTATGTAACTATTATGCCGCACACAGTGTCGAATAATTATCTTGTCCACGAGATCTTTACGAACTTTATGATATATTGAGATCTTTAAGAGATGCAAGCAATACTGGATGAGCTGCAGGTACATCCAAATAGAAAGGTGTACTTAAAGCACTGTAACCGTATAAACGACATAATGTTATCGTGATTACACACGCACACACACACATACACACGCTCACACGCACCACGACACACACCACTTCCTCAACCATAACCTATCCACTGAATGTGCTTCTATGAGAGAGTGAAAAGGCGGTCAGTGAACAAGATGGTAACGCTCTTGAACATCTGGCTAGTCATACTGCACTAGTAGTAAACAGCCTGCCACCTCGTGAATCATTATTAACCCTGGCAGATGCTATCATTGTCAACAATCACTATTGTATTGAACATCTTTCAGATAATGAGTACATTAAGGCGGTGAAAATATCAACACAATAGGTGTCCATAGTAGTAGAACTGAGAGAATCCCCGTCCTACTGGTAAGAAATCCGAATCCATTTTTTGGAACCTTCCATTTCGCACTACTGTGGATGGCATGGGGAGTGGGGAGTGGGCGGTAGCTTTTAAAGGTCGACTTTAGAACAGGCAGAAAGATTTGTCCCTACGGTCCCAAATAAGTGGAAACGGATGTGATACCTCAATTCCAACCGTCGTGGATGTGTGGCAGGCAGGGTGGGATCATTCGAAACCGATGATTTTTATGCATCATAAGACCTACCTAAGTCTCTGCTATTGTTGAAGTTACTTTCAGAAAAATGGATCTAGACTCTTGCGTCTCAGGACAGATCTGATTTCCACAAGATTACAGAATGACAATGTTATCGCGGGCAAGACCTAAGCTAAGGCCGTAATATGGTACCTATTTCCTATTTCTAAATTGTTTCGTTATGGTCCATAATGTCTTCGACTTGAAAATCAAAACTAAAATCAATTCCTGAAATAGGAATCACTTAATCATTTATTCACCAACCTTAACATAATTAAGTCCACATCGACTGTGACCAACGGCACAGTCATCTACATCACTATCCAAGGGTGCTGGGAAGTATTAAAGATATTCTATACATTACATACCAATGGTCTCCAATTAAAGATCCGATTGTACTTCCCTGGGGCTCCTTGATGCATACACGTCGTCTCGATAGCTCTACCAGATATAGCAGTAGATGATCATACTTAGCCGCTCACATTTGCACAACAAAGACAAGCATGAGCACACTGTTGTGCCTATGAAGTCTATATGTACATATCCGTTCAGACAACTGTCTAAGGTAGCATACAAAACTGATATTTGAGAAAATCCAGCTGAACATTAGAGTATAAGGTATAACACTGGGTTTTGATATAGGACCGTTGATGTAAACAACTTTTATTATTAGCGTGTTTTTTTTATAAATGACGCCACAACTGTACCTTAGAACAGCTAGGGCCACTACAGCAGATGAACATGAGGCATAAGCACATATTAAACAAAAAAAAAAAAAAATACAACAACATCGCGTTTTGCCAGTCAGCTCAAAACGCGCACAGAAATTGAGGGGTCGTCCCAGCGGGTCACCCGGGGGAAGACCATTAGCCCCGGACTATTTGATTTCGCCCTCGGCTATCATAGTGTCAATCAAAATTCCTTTCCTTTCTTGCCTTCACAAGTCAAAAAGACACATTTTCAATAGTGTTTACCCCTCCATTATACAGGATTAGCTTGTACTAATTAGTAAGTGCATTTAAAATTCTCATAACACCGTGGACTAAACGATGTCACATATGTCTTACAGCTGACATTGTACATAGTGCAAAATACAGAGACAGGTACCTGCAGCGAGTGCATGTACACGTCACCTCCTTCTTCGGGTCTTCTTGCCCCGTTACTCATCACAACTCATCCGGTTCTTTTCAGACATGTTGCATCAACACATTCAGCTGCATCGCTGCGAACACCAGCATGGTGGTCAGGTCAATGTCCTGTGCCTGTCTTCTTCATTGGTAACACAATGTACTCTCAATCAGGGTTCTTTCAGAACTGTTCAGATACACATTCAACACTGTTTGACTGGCACAACAGGCATGGGGTGTGTTAGGGCTGTCAATGACATCATCGTGCTCGTGGTTATGTTCTAATGGAGGTCCATCTCCAAAACAGTTAGACGAATGCGGAAGTGCAGGTAGCTTGTCATGATGAACTGATGTGGCATGGGCTGGTGGCTGCATTTAAACAAGTAAGTGATGTGGGTATCACATTAACGGATTGTGTTTGGTGTTGTAGTTCAACACTGGTGTGATTTAAACAACAAAGAACTGGTGATGATACTTAAACCTGCTTACACCACCCTTCCAAATATAGTCACCCACCTCAACAGTCCTTAAAAGCCAACCATCCAATAACAAGGCCTGTCTGAACTAGCATATCAGTTTCTGTCTCACGTACTTTAGTGGTTCTGGGTAACCTAATGGTCTAAGAAAACAGTGCTTTGTGTGTGCAAACTCTGGTGTTGAAGAAAACAGTGCTGGTCGCATCATGTGGCTGGTAAAAAAAGGTTAGAGAGGATGGAGAGTTGTGTGTTTGGCAGGTGATGAGGGCTCCCAGAGCAGAACTAAAGGGAACCTGGGAGGCTACATTCTGGGTGCAATGGTAGGATGATTTCACAACAAAATTGAAGTCCATACATTCTGTGCTGTGCAAAGTGTTCATCGCATGCATAATTAATGATTCTTATCTGTTCATCAATACTATACTGTTCATATATCATGCATCATCAGTCAGTCGGCCTTACGTCCAAAAACAAAGAAACAAACATTTGGCAACGTTCTAATACAGTGTTGTCAATTGCATCTAACATCCACAAAGGAACATAAGGCGCTACGTCAAACATCTTGTCTAGCATCCAATAAAAAAAAGAAGTATACACGAGACCGGTGTTTTGTCAGCATTTTGAATGGTCAGTGCTAATATAGCACTTGGGTTTGATAGCGGCAGTTAAACACAACACACCTCTTAAATATTTTGTCAGTGATTTTCGTAATAGGCTTATCACCAAACTGTCGCAAAAAAAAAAAATAACGCAACAGCCAAAAAAACACACACATCTCTCCATATGTTCTGTCAGTCAGTATTGCCAATGGCGGCTACATACTAACATCGCACACAAAGAAAACACACATCTCTAATGTTTCTGTGCATGCCCCAACTACTTAGTCGATGACTTTACAATAAGCAGACCGTCTAACAAAGTAATTTCACACCAATTTTCTTATGTTCTGTCAGTATGGGCAATGGCATTTTACAAACGTTCAACAAAGGAAACATTACATTAACCTGTGTTTTATTAACGGCCTGTTATCTCACCGCTGACAATATTATCAGACAGGGAAAGAAATGATGTTTTTCCTGAATCTGGTTTCTGTAAGAAGACTATATCTTTTGCACTAATGCCTTCTGCTCATTGTACTGGCTCCACAATTAAAATACCCGTCATCAGCTGTGGGCTTACTGGGTGGATGACCTGAAGGTTGGTTGGATCGAAAACAAGTCAACTCTGCTGATAGCCACCACGCAAAGTGACCCTCAGCAGCAAGTGCAGTTCTAAGTTCTCACTGTAGTTTGAGATCTTCATTGTCTGAGCATACATTCAACCGGCCTCCTTGATGAATCAAACGCAGTATTGTAATGAGAGGACACAGAAGGCAAGAGAGGCAAGATATAGAGATGTTTTGAAAGTTAAGAGTCAAGCTCTGACACAATGTCTCTTAGCAACATGCATTGTAAGGTACCTGCTATGGGCGGCCCCGTCAATCTCAGCGATAGATGCAGGACAGTTGGGTAGGGGTTCAGGGCTCTGCCAATCAACAGCGCCCTTCATCTGCGGTGGCTGCCTCGGAGTTGTTGGGAACCGTTCAGCTTGCATGAGACACTGCCGGATCAGTCACTGTAAACACCATACCCTCAGCTGTGAATTGTTAATGACCACTACAGTGCCATCACTGTTAACATCACTATTGTGTGAACATCTTTGAGATCGTGATTATTAGCTGTAAATATCAGCACGTGTCAAGATAATTAGACTGGGATCATCACTGTAATTTCTCCATTGTGTGAACATGCGGTTTACACGTCTGTGAATCTGGCATTGTAAAGGCATCACACATTCACGTAAATTACTACATAACCATTACACGGTGGAGCATCATTGAAGAAAAGCATGAAATTACTGCCCTGTAATTCATTAAACCCGTACAATTACAAACCATTATTCTCTTATGCTTTATAATTTGTTAATTAACCTTGCTGACTGATGAATGACAGTAGCAAATAGTGAATATAATGAACAAAAAATAATGGATAAAACGTCCCATTGGTTTTGCACGACTCGCTTGTCAGTGATGTCCAGAATAAGCCACAGCACCAAATTAATACTATTTCACATTACTCCAAACAAAAGAAGATATACCTTTCAAAGGTCGAAATGTAAACATTCAATAAGGTCGTGCGGGAAACAACATTACCGATGGCTTCAATTTTTCCACAACATTATATCCTGCATGTTTGGCCACATGTGACAAAAGGTTGTCTTTTTCCCCCCTAATCGTTCCCCAGATGTCCAGGTGGGTTTCACAGGTGCAAAGAACGCTTGATCATTAAATAGTAGACAGACTGACGATGCACGTTGCGTACAGGAAGCATACTGATGATAACTGAAAGACTTGAAGATGAATCACAGGAGCAGCTGAAGACAGAGACTGAGCAAAGATAATATTACTTAGTGGAAATTAAGATCCTTGATAGACGCGCATGGAAGTATACATTGAAAATGACGTAAAATTGAAAAATGTTGGGAAAGCTACTTAAGATTGGTCAATATGACGTGATGATGAAGAACAAAAAAGGAAAATACACACATGCCGACAAGGTGTATAACGGAATAATCATAAAAGAAAATGCACACAAAGGAAAACGATTAGACAAATATGTCAATAGGAAGAACAAAATAGGTTGACAAATTACTTAAGGAAAAAAAGGAGGTTTGTGTGGCTTAACATGTGGAGGCTATATAACTCATATATAATGCTTTACATTATGACAGACTTATAGTGTACAATTCAGCGTGCAATTGTTCAGGCCTGCTCCTGTCAGTCTATTCTGTTCTTGCAGTTCATAGAACCTTGTCCATTCTAGTAACACCTCCTGAACTGGCTTGAGCATTTCCAATGGTTTTATATAAAGCTGGACACAGCAACATAAGCCATTCAAACACTCAGGTACGTGATAGCTCCTGGTCTTATGTTACAGTAGTCTCAGATTGTAAAAGTATCATAAGCTGTGGTTCACACAACTGGTGAAAAATACGCCATATTCTATTCATATCCATAGTCCAGCAAGTGGAAAGAGTAGATCATCGCTTGTCTATGTAACGGAGCAAAAGAAAAAAAACTCATATCTATTTTGTCCGGACCGTGATATAAAGCAAGAAATGGCAGCATTCATCAGGCACATGAACTCATACATCAAAATTTACCGTGAAATACGAAAAAGACACACTTTTGGGTAGCCATTCACAACATGCAAGTTTTGTACTAACACATGCAACAAGTCACAATCCGTCAAACAAGAAATTCAATGAAGGAATCTAAAGATAGCCACGCGTGCACTGGTTAACACACTACTGCTCAGAAGTTGCAAGTCTTACCAGTACGTTGACAGACAGGGTTAATGTCTGTGGTGCTGGCTCTCTTGGCATGTACAAGCATCTTGGCAGAGAGTGAAGGAAGGAAGGAAGAGAGGAGGTGCCCCTCCATGACTAGCCTTCCGGCACGTGCACGGACCTTTGAAAGTCGATTCCAGCTCTGAAGGAGCGCCGACGGATCGCAGTTTGAAACTTTTCCGACTTGGTGTTACCAGTAGTCCTTGCTTTAGCAAACTCTGCTGGCTTTTCTTCTCTGGTGGCTGGACCAATGCAAATCTTTGTCGAATACTACATAGTCCCATTGTTCAGCCAATGCAACAGTGGGAAAAAATAGGGGGGGGGGGGGCAGTATACGGTGGATCATTCTGTAAAATTATGGATCTTCGATACATTACTTCGATACATTTAGTCCATCAAATATTAACCTTAACCATTAGCAGGGCTGCTCCTAAAAATAGGACTTGTGCTTAAAACAAAGTGCTTACTTACCTGTAAATGGATAATCAAATAACCAATACTGTGGAGTACTGTTCACAGTACTAACTGTCTCGTGTTTCGATTGAACATTGAATGCTTCGATCAACATACTACTGCGGGACAACATACAACCCAGACATATAAACGCTAAATATTAGGTTTTAGACATACAATAAGGGCACTGATCTGACCAGCAGACTGTCTAGCTCTATCAGTGGGGTACATCCAAAAAAAAAATCAAATAAAGTGGTGGTGGGGGGGGGGGGGGAATCATCAATTAGTGCTGATGACGAATGGTTTAGGTAGTAGTGTGCTTAGTCTGTGTACAGGAGACAGAAGTGTGCGGCAGAGATGAAGTCGGTGAAGTGATGTTTAAATGAGACTACATATAAGTCTTTTTCCGCATGTCTTTTTGTCTTCTCCCTAAAACATCAAAGGGAAAAAAAGTTCTAGACAAAAAATTTATAATAAAATGAGCGGGTTGGCGGCGTGGAATGGCCAGTCATCTTCCTGCCTCATTATTTTATTTAGCGGTCTCGACACTTGGCGCTGAGCGGGAAATGGACAACATAAGAGCACATCGACGGGCGGCATCAATCTTGTGCGCTAGTTCTACTAGAAATTCGACTTAAGGACGTACAGCATTGACATGTTATCGTTGTCGGTTGGGGCCCAGATTACATAACACTAGGCTAGTTCGCACAGAAGCCACTAATATATCTACCACAAATTATCCTCTCAAGTAGCATCCATTAAGTTTTGGTGGCTAGGCAGAACGTGTCCCACGGGGTGGATAGGCTTCAACGCGACTGAGATAGTGCGGCATGCTATGGTCTCCGAGTGCGTAGAATAGGGTCTAGTGGGCTGGGGCCAGTAAAAAAAGAACAGCAATACTACACATCAGCCACAATCCAACACATCACTTCTATTAACATAACAACAAAACGAGGGCATGCACTTTAAATCACTGACAAGTGCCGCTAACCACAAGTCAGGCTCGCTGCTACAATGCTATACGGACAATCATGCTCAAATAATAATAAGTTTGCGCAAGCACAAAATTTCAGCTATAATCACCTAGTGGAAAACAAATTAGCATAATATAACTCATTAACGCACGCACGCATTGCGCAAATATCAGGCGCTGTTAAAGAGAGGTGCAAATTATACCATGGGCTGGCAGGCTTCTTCGTGAGACTACACGAATGGCTCTCTAGTACAATATATCTGCCTAGCGGGCATGAGCGGGCTCCGTCCACCCTAGACGCACAAAAAGGTCACTTAGCGTAAACCCCACGCCACACGGTCACTCGTATCCGGTAGCGTACGTTGCTCTCTGCCGAGCAGGCATGCTCGTGCTCTGTGGCCATGCCTCCTAGGCTCCGGCTGGTCCCGGCAACCAAAATCGTTGGGGGTTACTTCTTTTCACTGTCAGTCTGGCATTAAGCAGTCGCTGATCCACTGTAGATGTGTGCAGATGCTATAGGCCTAATAGGCTAGTTGCCCGGGACTACATATCAAGCATGCTGTGCGTTAGCACCCTCACTACGCCTCGTACTCATTTGCGCCCTATGGAGTGGCCCTAACAACGTGCGGCAGCTACAGACTACACGCACAGTGAACTGCACCCGCAACTACATCCATCGCAGCCAGTTCACGCCATGACATATACTCATCTCTGCTGCTGGTCCAACAACATCACAAATATAGTCACGCATATCACCTATCGACGACTCATGGTTCGCAACACCGCTTTTCAACGTTCCACTCACTTACAACAGCCAGTCGCTAGTCACAGTGAAAAATCTGGAAAGGGAAAAAAAGCGAAAACAAATTGACTGCAGAGTACGGGGCCACAAAACACACAACATTCATCAACGCAAAGAGCTTCACCTCCTATCTCGATAGCAATTACAATTCCAAATGTAACGCATACAGCGTTGTGTGTGGACGCGGTGCGGACAAACAAAGAATGTACACAAAAAAATCGGGGCAAGACATCTTGAAAAGGGGAAAAAAATTGGTAGGAGGAGAAAAGGGGGCGAAGTACTCAAGGGGGGAAAAGGATGTAACAGCTGAAGTTTATAAAGTAAACTGACTCAGATAAAAATGATGTACTGTAGTGTGAAGTCGCATTGTGGTACACATGAGCACGTGATAAGTTTTGGCGCGTGAAAAAAAAACAATGCAATACCTATTGGTAAAAAGGTAAAGAAAAAATAGAAATTGGGCCAAGAGATAGGGGGGGGGGGGGGGGGGTGGGGAAGTGGGGCTGAACTTAGGACATACAGGTACATTCCATAGTGCTTCGAAATGCTGCTAATTCTTGCTCGTTATAATCGGGGGGTGGGCGCTGAAACATGTGGAAGCGATAAAGTGCCGGTGCCACTGCAGAGGTCCACAAAATTCTTGGGGCTGTATTGGGATGCAGGATAATAGTTACAGCTCACAGTCAGTCAAAAGTGAAACGGTCTGTGGCAATAAAAATTAATATCCGATCAGCCGTTACACCCAACATCTCTCATCGTCTAATAGACTAAAGGGACTCAGGGGTCATGAACGCCTCCGTTCTTTTGGTGGCATAAGTACAGACTGATGAGTCTCTGAAACCACTAACAACCATGATAAGTCAGATTGCCATGACAACAATGGTATTAATAGAGCTGGCCAATCATCAGCTACGGCAGACACACACCAGCAAAATGCCGTCACAGACTAAAAAGTGTAACAGGATACCTATCAGTAGGTCAGTCACTTATATTGGAAAGATGGACATTTGCTCAGCTAGATTAAGATGCTGGCCCAGTCAAACTTCGCCACGGGTCAGCTCCTCGGGATATGAACTATACAGTTGTCAACAAATCGGCAAGCCACTGTCGTCTCATAGGGAATTGTCATACTACGCTATTTATGACGCAGGTTTCATTTTGATCAATCAGCATTCACTGCACCCCGGTTAGTTCTATCGCTGACGATCTTTCATAGGACGTAAGACATCGAGTGGACAGCCTGTAAATCATAGGCTCAATTTATAAAATATCTCCAGTGGAATTTGGTATTGGGACGAGGATCACACTCAAATAGGATCGATGAATACATTGCTGTTACATTCATCAATGCCATCAGTGGTACGGTCGTTCATAGATATAGCTCGCACCTGTGGTGCCTTTAACGCTTTTATACCACGCTAGCTAATACTCGTTTCCTTCTATTCTCAACATGGCAAATCGTCTATGTGTCTATCTACCGAAGCAAAAGCATCTATGCTTTTCATCTAAGAACAAGACCATCAGGAGGTAGCAAAATCGTGCAAGTTGCACTTGTCAATATTACAGCAGGCACAGATTGCGTTGAACATGAGCCCTTCCAAACTTATGGATTCATATAATAATTATGTCTAGTCATTGCCAAATCGGCAGGGCTTATGGCTAGTATGTCTGGACTTTCTGGAATCATATTTTCATTACACGATGCTCATTTGTTTCTCTAATTAGTTTCATTTGTTCCAATCATTATTGTCTGTACTCTCTTGTATAAACACTCCATTATAAATGTACGTAACCTACTTCGCACTAGACACAGGTGAGGTGGGCAGGGTGTGGGACGGAATTTTTCTTGGGAGAACCGCATTGAACACGCTTTTCACACACACCAAGTTCTCCAATATATAACATGGCCAGCAGGCGATTTAGATTGTTATCACGGCACTCACGGTGTGGGACGCGTGCAAAACGAAGAATTTAGCTCCGCCATTTCCTACACACACACACAATATACTAAGGGTGCTGTCGCCTAGATGACAATAAGCTATCAATGACGTTTGGGCTGCATTTGAGGCTACAATTTTCGCGCAAATCCTTGTGGCTCACAATCGACTGGCTATAGAGAAACTTTAGGACACTACATCAACACAATCATTCTGCTAAGCTAGCATACATCAAACAAGCCTATAGTTGTACAAGGTCAACCGCAACACATATTGTTCACGATGCACAATTAAATATGCTATACAGGCATCTATTGGAGTTGTCATCGTCGGGAGATCATTTAGGCGCTCAGTCACCATGTTTAATGACAATTACTATGGATCGCTTTGCGCTTGGCTGTGCTTCACATAATGTACGAACAACGCTAAATCATAAATGATCATTACTCAAGGGCTTGCTTGGTGAGTTTAGTGTTGTTTGAAAAGATAATGAATGCCTATTCGACCGTCCAAAATTCATGAATGGGGTCTGCACTTAAGATATAAGCCTAATTCAGTGTAGCTGCGCATCTAAAGTCAATACTGTACATCCCAAAGGATTATCTAAAACAGATGGCCAATTTGCATGCATCATGGCCTCAGATTGTCCTCTTCTAATAGTAATAGATTTTTTTTTTAAGACAAAGCCTTAAACACTTTGAACTCTGGCATAGGTCATTTGACATATGCATATCTGAAAAAATAAATACAATATAACAACTTAGTCATTGGCAGGAGCAGAGTTCCAGCAGTGCTTCTGCCAGACCACAGTAGTCGAACGTTATAGCGATCTGCCTAGCGTCATACAGATCTGTACAAAGAAATAAAAGAATTTGAATGAAAAGAAAAAAATGATCACACAACGCCCCTCAGCACAACCTCGACGCGTGGGTTCCTGTATGACAACCAATCAACAGGGGAGCTTGGCTATGCGTCCTAGTTCTTGCAAAAATATCAATGATTGGACTCATGGAATACTACATCCGTCATTTATTAATGCCTAGCACGATACTCCCCTTGCATTAGCATAAGTCTGACTAGCTCTGTTTGGTATAAAATATCTATCGATAGCCGACTCACGTTGCGTCTCACGCGGCACGCCTCGCTCATCTGAGGATTCACTTCGATGATGGGGGTTGGCAGTGCGCATGGTTGGCGGTAACACCTGCCGCACTATGATGTGGTCTGATGCTGGTTCAATCTGGCGCCAACAGCGTCAAGTGTAAAGGCGCCATATGTTGGCTAGGCCAAATCGCGGCCTAGTTAGGATCATGCATCAGCTAACACACAGTATCGTCGGAACATGAGGGCAGGTCATAAGGACTAAGAACAAGTGCACAACAGATCACAAAATTATTAGCTTTAGAGCGAATGACACCACAATATTCAAGCTATAACCTACGTAGTAGGCTGGGTAGTGTCTTCGACACGTGCAATGACAGGTTTCAATCAGAAACAAGCAGTTAAAGTAAAGGCCTAACACTTAGCTCATTGAAATACTGCCTCAACAATCAAGTTCTGCTAAGCACAGACACTGATATCGACACAACGACGAATTTGGGGCATATAAACTGATATACATTCATATGACAAAAATACTTCTCTCGCTATGGCATGGGATTTGTATCAAGGCATACTTTGGTCCGGCAATTTCAATCAGCCTGCCATCTTGTAGCCATAGCCCTTTGCACTCACTACAAACTTACAACTCTATCTCACACATGGCTACTACACCATACATATGAAGATCATGTTAGGAAGGAACAGTCATAATCAATAAATATCTTTTCGCCAATAGCATACTGAAAGAATTTGGGTTCATTTGGGTAAAAAGCAGACTAGTGTGGCGACTTTAAGTCATTGATTGACTAGTTTCCAACCACCGCGGTCATTTGTTCTATTAGGTATTGCAATTTGTAGTGGTCATACAACAGCGCATTTGCGACAATCTACAAAACAGTTGTCGCGGATCAGATGCTAGTTAAATACATTGTGTGCTTGTGTGTCATGTGTAGTGTGTGTGTGGCCTGTTATGATGTTGTGTGTTTCGCTTGTGTGTTGATGTGTGGAATAGTCTTGGATGTGCGTGTGACTGAACAGTGTGTGTGTGCGTGTGTGGTCTGTTGATTGTAGTGTTGATGAAAATAGTGAAGCTGTGGTAGATGTAGACACTTATGTCTGAAATGTGTAATTGGTGTGATGTGTGTGTGTCTTTGGCTGTGCTGGCGACCAGTGAGGGTGCATTTGGTGGTGAGAGTGGGAGGGCACTATCATTCTATTCATATAACCTTCGTGCTGTCAGTGTAATGTGCGTCCTCACTGGGCACAACGCAACGATAGAGGGTCTAGCGGTGGTGCGTACGGTTGCTTGGGGGCCAAGGTTTCAAAATCACACTATAATTGGTCAGTTCCACGGGGTGAGTTGCTTCATCGTACTACAGCGCAGGTCAGGCTGGTACGGTCATCTGCATGAACTAGTGTGGGGGGTCGGGCTGGTCATTCGTAAACGTCTGCGGCTTCTGGTAGGACCCTAAGCTCTCCCTCGGGACATAAAGTTCATCCCGAGTCTCCAAGTGGCTAATGGTGATATGAAAGCATCAAGACCACGAATAAGATCGGCACTGGTGCGGTAAATAAAACTCGCATACACTTAACGACAGCCGCCCTGCCTTATGGCGGAGAATGCGTGTGCAAGGGGGGTAAACAAAATGCACCCGTTATGGACACAAGTGTTCCGGCGCGGACACAGCGAATTATAAACATGGTGAATGCTAGAAAGTCAAGGTTGCGTCTGCTAACGCAGGTAGCCATAAATATATATTAGCCGTAGTTTTTACACTAAGATGTCGCAATTCCGGGCTATGGTCCAAGCAAAATTTGGGGGGGGGGGGTGACGGGCAAAAAAAGGTATGGGGAGGGGGGGGGGAGGGTGTGGGGGGGGAGTCCAGGTGGGGGGAAAGTTGTTGTGCGGGTATATGACTGTTTGATTACAGAGCACAGCAAGCACGCGCGAAAACATAATGAAGGCACTTTTTTGACAAACATTTACAGAAATGTATGCGGGTAGCTTTTTTTTAGGGGAAAATGGGGGCGACAAAAAAAACGATGAAACAAAAAGTTGTAGGGGGCAGATCAACAAAAAAACTGCCCATTGAAATAAAGGACTGGTAGCAGGCACGGGCCGCCAAAAATGGCTACTAGACAAAACAAATTGCCACAGTGAGATTTGGACCCGTGCATATGATTAGTGACTGACAATTGTAGTCCGAGATAAGAAGAGAAGTAGGAACTCCTATACGTGGCATTTTATGGAACTCACAAAAAAAATTGAGAGAGGAGCAACACACTTGTAGCACCCACAAGACAAAAAGCAATTGTGGAAGAAAAGATAGAGCAGGGCCACCAGTAGTTGAATAGTCCACACAGGGTAATGGATTACAGTACAATTTATCCCAATACCGACAAACGGCCAAAAAATGTATGGCAGATGAATAAAACAGTAAAAGATGAGAATGTCCCTGTGGATTTATACCAATGATGATGTGTAACACAACAAGACGTACCCATAAAATGTGCAAAAAGCAGGTCGATTTCGTAAACACCAACTCAAACCCTAAGGAAGCTTCCTGACCCGCAGAATACTGTCTGCAGTACGCTCGCGCTGAAAAACACAGAATCAGGACAATACTTAGACTTTAAGTTTGCAAACATATGCCAAATATCAAACAAGATTGTTCGAGATTAATTAAATTGCAGCTTGTACATCATT
Source organism: Conus betulinus (assembly GCA_016801955.1). NCBI lineage: Eukaryota > Metazoa > Mollusca > Gastropoda > Neogastropoda > Conidae > Conus > Conus betulinus. The sequence continues at coordinate 542 of JADBJO010019389.1, read as the reverse complement.
GATCTCATTATGCGGGATAAAAGACACTCATACACTATAATACAGAAAACAGTCTACCTAATTTGCAACGGCAAGTAATGCTCTACCTGCAGCGCCATGACATAGTCAGAAAAGGAAGAGTGCCTAAAAATGATGCTTAGAATGGCAGGTATGGACGCTGTCATACAATTCCAGTTCGACGGTCTAGGGACGTAGTCAACGCATCGAAGAAATGACTATTCGGCTCTCCACTTGAAAGTAGGACGTGGTAAGCGAGTAAGGGGCAGCAAATGTAAGTCTAAAAGTCTCTGAAAAAGACTGACAGTCTGATGGTCGCTGGCCTTAGTGGGTATGCTAACGAACAGTTGGTGGGGGTTAATGCCAAGGGGGGGGGTGGGGGCCGGGCAGTCGCGAGGGGGCTAGCGGGGGACACTGAGAGGCATGGAGATGTCGTGCTGTGGGATAGCGGAGGGGGGGGCGGGGAGGGACGAGATTGGAGAAAGGTAGGGGTGGGGATGGGGGAATCGCACGGGGGGGGGGGGGGGGTCTGGGAAGAGGACGAA